>DWTT01001744.1:0-11101 GCA_018250895.1 Carterocephalus mandan | reverse complement strand
AAATTTTTGATGTTGCATTTTTGACTTATTTTGAAAAACGCTGAAAAGCTTGATAACTCGAAAATGGTTCACTTTTGTATAATGCATATGGGGGTCAAAATTATCACAAATAGTCACCCCTATTACCTCTTAACGGGAATACGTCGAATTACCAATAACCCTGTATATTGTACTAAGTTTATTACATCAATCAAAGTTTGTGTTACTAGTGCAACATTATATTACTGCTGAAGTAGCTTTGTGGCTGACTGTACCTATAGCGCTTCACTGGTTTGTGAAAATGATTTTGATTTGACCCTTTGCAGGCTGCCTCTACCGCAAAATTACATTCCAATCTGTGAATTTGCTTGTATATCTAGGACATGGTAAACTTTAATGTTCTTTGACAAAACGCGCAAACTGATTTGGCTACGTCGTATTTATGAGTTGTTTGAATTTGAATTATACGTAATATTTTCAGCCAGGCCGGCATTTTCTTTTAGATCAACATGAAAGTTGGTCTGACTTCAAAATATTACACGAATAAACCAATCAATCCGCATTGGAGCAGTGTGGTGGAGTATGCACTCGACCTCCATCAACTGTCACTATGACCTGTGCTGTGGTGCTAATCAAATTACTATTAATTTATTCTGAAGTCGGTTTTTTGATATTTTAATGGGTCAAATCTTTTATGTCATGTTGATTCAGTCCTGATGACAATTTTGATGTTAAACGTGACCTGATTCAATACCCAGGAGTGGCTTTAGACGAAACAAACTTCTCAATGGTTACTGCTATAGACATGAAGTAACTCTCTTTAGGTTGTGCCAATGAAGATAATTTTATTCGGAAAAAATATATCAGTAAGGCTGACATATTCAACAGAATATTCCCATATGTGTGTAATTCTGTGGAATGGCAAAAAAGGTCTGTTTGAGGGGTAAAATATGTAAATTTATTGTCTCGGGCGGTTCCCGCCGGTGGCGCCCCCATCATACGCCGACACGTAGGATAAAGGAAATGTTAATGCGCAGCAATTTATGTGCTTTTCTATGATTTCGCTGAATCGTGCCGCGGCTGTACTCCCTTTGTGAATCGGCGCGTTGAGCGTTTTGTTTATAAATTGAAGCGTTTTCAATATCTACTCAAGCAAAGCCAAACTTATTCAATCTCATCCTGCCACACAAAATAAATCCATTTATGTACCTTTGTAAAGTATAAGTTCAGCTCAAGCTAATTAATTTACTTCAATAATACATTCAACTCAACTAGACAAATACTAATATAGCTAAGATCAAAGTAATAAAATCATACATTTTATCATGTGTGTTAACAACTGTGGCGAATACTCAATCTTCCCCTCGCGGTGCGCCGTGACTAATTCACAAAGGCCAAATGTGACATAATACCGGCATAATTCAATGTTTTGCTCACCATATTGTATTTTATTTATGAGTTATGCCCTGTTGACTACTGTGCCACCCTTTCCTACACGCCAGATATTACACTTGGAGTATAAATCTATCTCTCTCTTGCTTTACAGCGAAGGGTGTTTTATTTCGGCTGCATAAACTGATGGTTAAATAGTACGAGTTAACTTACACCGCATCCGCTTCGCGTCACTTAGGGGTTCGGGGATCGGTTTATGCCAACATGTTAAAATATTGTTACTTTTCCTGTAACTATTCTGTACGTGTATCAACTCGTGACTTGGAACAGTCTACCGGCGCGCGGCGGCGTTGTGCTATGATACACACACAGATATACAAAAACTTAAAAAACGTATTTATGCATATTTATGAGTGTCATTTGCTTCTGTGGTCGAAGAATAAAAGTTATATCAAACGTTTCGTTCAGAATCATATCTCACCATATACACAGCAGCTGTATTTATATGAATGTTCTAAACACCATTTCTATACAAACTTTCATCTACCATATAAAAATTTTTCAGAACTTTAAATTAATATTACCCTTATTCCGTTCGAGGCAACAAGCACTAATTTAAATTCAATTCATTTATTTGCGTTAAATAGGTACTTTAAATACAAGGTCTTGCATTACATTATTGATAGAACTGTATATACTCATTACTATGGAATATAGCTGACTATATTCCATAGCATGAAAATATATAAAACTTAGTTTAACAATTAGAAGTCAAATGTTATAAATTAAAACAGTAGTTATCTATAGAATGTCAAACATTATTAAATAATATAGATAATAAGCATTTAATTTAACAGAACATGTATTAATCATCAGTTTTCAACATTCGTGACTAAGAGCTTAAAAATCATTAATATGTTTAAAACGTTTATCACGAGCCACTTATGTAAACCTATTTTAGAGCTTATTCAATGTGTAATTTTTCAGGTTAACAGGTAATTGAAAATATTTATACAAATATTATACGAATTTTTTAAATACAGAACAGTTCTGTGCCGAGGAATTTTCAACCTGTCTCGATAACGTGAGACAAAATTACCACATTCATTCTTCTTTTTAAATAGCTGAATGTGTGTCTTTACAAGACAATATATACCACACAAAGTCATTAACGATATACAGTCAAATACAAATTTAGTTTTACTTATATTAATGTCAAGAGAATTATCGCTCTGCCATTCTACTATTTTATGAAATGTATCGTTTAATTCATTATATATTATTAGAACTTGGGTTATCAAGTATTATTAGAGCTATGTCGTCAGCGAATGGAGAACATTGATAGTTAATTAGGAATGTCATTTATATAGATAATAAATAATAATGGTCCAGGAATACTTCCTTGGAAACACCTTTCAGATAGCTTTCCATCCAATCTATGTGACGACCTCGGATTCCATACTTTTCACATGTCCACAGTAGGAGTTTATGGGAGACAAAGTCAAAAGCTTTGCTCATGTCAAAGAATACACCTGTAGTTTTTATTATCCTACATTTTCTAGTATTCCCCGAACAAGATTAAAATACCATGCAAATGCAACAACTAAAATAAAGTACGAATAAAATATCTTCATATTTATCACGAAATAATGAATAAACATCTTCGATGGTCCAAGGTATTATTTCTATTGGGATTGCTCATAATGGCATGAAACCAACCATCACATGGTTCAGAGATAAAACGTCTCAAGTGCATGGGATGAAAATTAAAAAAGTGCTTTACGTTAGACGTAAATTTTTTAAAGTTAAAGTTAAGTTAAGTTAAAGTATCACTGGCCGCGGTAATAATGTTCACTAACCTATTAAAATTAATCTCACCTACATTGAAGCGCATTTGTACTTTCCTTTTTTTTCGTGAAACGTTGTATTAAAATTTTATTAGATTTCTTATGAGGTGGACAACCCTATGTCGAGAGACCGTAGCTGCGTAGCACGTGCACTATGCCCAGTTTGTTTGTACAAATGTGTCAGGCGTAAGTACTGTAAGTTGTAATTAATCGCGATGCATACGAGTACTTCGTTTTGGGTATTCTCACTATATTGTGCACTTCGATTTTTAAAACGACATCCAATTATAACGTCAGCTTCGTTCGGTTCTGGCATTCATGAAGTTCTGGGCTCAAATTAAAACTCGTTTTGTAAATTTCTTACAAAATCAACAAACTAAATCATAACCAATATTGTTTATTACAAATTCACAAAATAATTACCTAACTCCGATTCTCAATCAGTCTACGAACCCGTAAACATCCTGCACATTGAAAGCTAAATAAATAGGCCGCTAAATTAGTACCTATGTATCGCAATTAGGTATTATTCTTTTGAAAAGAATACGTACCACTTAATATAGGGTTGGGGTAAGTATTAATATTAATTTGTTGAGTATAAATAAAACTTTCCACACAATAATAAGTAATAACCGCAGCAGATGATCGAAACACGCATAAAACCTGTTACCATAATGACATTAGCAAAGTGACAAAACGGCGAGATGATCAGATGAGCGCCGCGTGCGCTCCACAGGGGGCGCTCAGATTCACCATAGGGTGAATAAAACATCACCATGTATTATCAACGCTGATTAATTAGAATTATACGGTATTTGAAAATAGAGCTTTGACATTTTAATATCCTAATTTTATAAATAAACCAAAAATTATATTAATGTGTAGGAATTTTTTTTAAAGATTTTTTCATAACAAAATATATCTTTATATCATGATGTAACTTCAAAACCCTACTTTTATTTTAACAAAGTCCAGTCAACTGTCATGCAACATCCCTTGGCTTGCGGACGCGGTCGCGCTATCTGAAGCGGCAGGGGTTTATGCTTTGAGATTATGGTATTACTGTTATGGCCATTGCTATCTGGCATATCACGAAATAGGATATATCACAAGTCTTGCTAATGAATGGGCCGATCTATTCTGGGTTTATCCTATTGTTATCCCCAATAACTCTTCTTAGCGACGGTTGTAATGCCACGGGCAGAATTAACTGGCATAACTCGGGGATAACTCAGTTCATGTAGCTGCAGATATTGACGATGTTTCCGCTTACATAAATAATTAAGAAAGTTGGTAAATAAGCGTAGCGGCCTCATTTATTATTCTTTATAAGGAAACAAAGGCGAGGGTTAGCCGTAATAAGGCTCCGCCACCTCGCCGGCTTATCTTTATTGCCTCCAACCCACGTAGAATAATAAATCGTTTTCATCAAAAACAAATACTCGACAGTTTTTGTCGGAGTCGAGCGAGCGGGCGGGAGGGTGGCAATTTTCCACCCCCATAACACAATATTTTCCGACATTTTCCACGGGAATACAGTTTGGAATCGCTCGCTCGCAACCGGCAGGTTCCTTTAATGTGTATTTTTCGTCCAATCAGGGAACAGCGAGAGTCTCGATATTACCTCAACTGTCACACATAAAGTGGAAAATATGGTCGGCAGATGTGGGGGGTCATGGTGCAGTGGGAGGGGGCCAGGGGGGGGAGAGCTGCTTGGCAGTCAGCGCGCGTACGCGACGCTCCGGCGCGCCGGAAGAAACGCTTCGAACAGGTTTATAGCTTTTCTTTCAGCTCCACTCAGGTACGGGCCGTATCATAACAGCGAATAGCGGCGCGTGATGTGAACCCGTGATAAAATAAATGTCGAGATAGGCTTATGTATTGTACTGTTTATCTTAATAATGGCTGCCTCGAGAAAACTTTCGATTAAACTTCGGCTTTTTTGTTAGCTTTGTTTCATTGTCAAAGAAAACCTAAATTTTTGGCATACAAGACATAAATAATAAACTTAACATTAAGTAGTCTTAATCAAAAACATGCACATACACTATGGTGAAAGATATATTATTTTCAAATGTAGTTTCTTAGACTTCACGCGAACCATGTTAGGCGCGTTTCAGCAGCTCGTCGGCGAGAGTGTAGGAGTGCTACGCCCGCGCCGCCCGCCGCGGCCGCGAGCGCCGCCGGTGGATATAAATCGCGATTCATTTCTCATCGTAACTTTTTGTCGGTTCTTATCTGTTAGACTTCACTTTTCATCATCCGAGGGGATTTGTGTAATGCCTAGTCATTTCTCGGCGTCGAGCGCGGCTTATCGGAGCTCGCTCGCTTGATTGATGAGCGCGCAAAAATAAATGTTCAGTTAAATTATTCGATAAGTTGGAAACGGAAGTTAAACGGGAATTATCTTTGTCCCTTTGCCCCGAAGATTTCACGGTTGTAGCTGTTATGTCGGGAGTGATTGATTGATCGATTGCAGTCGTTCCGTCCTTACTTATGACTACTGGGAATATAGCTTGAAGAAGGTGGTCTCGATTATTAGAACGCTGTAGCGTATGAATCATGCATCTTTTTATAACAAGCTGTAACCTCATTAACATTTTTAATGATATATGGTAATATGGTATCATGCCATCATAAAATCAATTAAATAAGGCAAAAACATATTAAACATTCATAAAGTAACAACCCTTATTTATTTCAAAATCTGAAAAATAAAAGGTAGACATTTTGCACATTGCTTTAATATAATCAATAATCAATGCTGTAACTTATATCTACTTACTTATAGGAGGTATATCAAAATTACACATAACGAATTATTGAACTTACGCGGTCAAGATACAAAGAAGGCTTGGGGAACGAACAGTTATATAAAATTAAACATGAAAGCTAATGCTGTAATTGAAGGCAATCAGGCCCCTCGCATGATTTATAGATCGTCGCCGGCGCTCGGGCCCGCCTCGCATTTACATCTTTCCAACATTCTACTGCTTCTCGTTTCTATAGATTTGAGCAGAGAAGAATCATATAATACTCATTCTTTTATACACACTTTAATACTTAGAGTTAGATACTGCAGACGCCACTATTGAACAATTTTTCCATTCTTCATAGTATACTTGTGTCTGCAAGCTTGTAGCAGCCTGCTGTAGGCCTCTCTGTGCAAGTGTGCAACAAGACTAAGAAGGTTTACGGCGTGCGTACACATACATACTTTTTTTCAACTAAATTGTGATTTTATGTTCCCATGGAACTTGGAATAGTTTCAGAGAATACTGTTATATTTTAGACGCTTATACATATAGCAAACTTTTCGTAGTTCATTCTAGCAGGTAGTTTTGTTCTAATTTATTTTCGGATACGTACCGCGTCGCAGTCTAGCGACCGTACTCAGGTTGGGCACATAATAGTTGAAATTGTGTTCTAGATTCTTAAATTGCATGCGGGACTGTAGCCGGTCCACTTAAAAAGAGCATTGTGGCTAATCTCCAGCGACACATGTACAAACAAAGTTTAATTGTGAGCGGTGCGCTAGCCGGCCCCGGGCAAAACCGATTACAGTCTTAGCGGCGCTCACCTTCGATTCCTGCAGCCCCCCCTCCCCCCCCTCCACCCACACATATTCAATTCCAATCAATCCCACCGCACATATTTATATGTAGACGTCGAGCGCATGTTTTTATTGCGGACTGCATCGAATGACGGCCGCAAACATTGCATCCGCCTCCCTCGCCTCGCTCGCTCCGGTAAAACCTTTTATTTTTAATTTCGATTTTGATTTTTTCCGGGCACACCGTGTCGTTCTAGTTTTATTTTGTTTCATTTCATAGCGCAGGGTGGGTGCGCGACAGATCGGAATTTCAGATATGTACAATTTAAAATCGTGTAAGTACGGTCAGCGTGCGGCGGGCGAGGGGCGGGGGCGCTCGCTCCCGCTAGACTGACGCCTGTCGGTTTGTTTTCTTTGCTTTTTTACGAATTCTATTTTCATTTGATTGCATTTGAATTTGAATTTCCGCCGCCAATATCCGCTAACTAAACACGATTAATGCGGGACGGAGATGGACAGGCAGCCGGCGTCGTGATGTTCTCTTGTCGTTTTGTCGTTTTATATTAGAACCCACCTAATTTATTGCAAATTACGCCACGGGATACCGTCTGCAATATTGTACGCAAATCGGATTTGTCTTCTTAAAAATACCATATAAATTTTAAGACGAAACTTATTAGTTCGTCTTACGCACGTATGACATAACATAAACGATTTCATTTTGATTATAATGCTGCCAATCCCGTATTGTAATGTGAAACTTCTACGTAACTTTTTTTACATTAGATGACTAAAACATTTTTAAATTTTACTCGAGTACAATGTCCGGTAAACTCTTAAACAATGTTTATTGTTGTTTTGAATGATGTTTCTGTGCTGGTGCAAGCTGGGAATGTTAATTTTTTATCCACTTACAATCATACAAGTGTGTACCAAAAGGTATATAAAATAGGTAATGTAAAAGTGGAATTGTTGCTGGATAAATATAGATTCTTGCTGGATAAAGTTTCAACGTCATCGGCCCGTATACCATAATATACTCATCACAAGATGTATAATCATACAATTGATATTGAATGTAATGAGCATGCGAAGTCGTGAACAGCAATATGTTTTTATGATTAGCCATCACGAGGCGGCGGGACATTTGCACAACAAACAGCATTGTAATGCGTCGACAAGTCGGGGTATCAGATCGATCACGGCATCCCGTTATTGGCAAACTTCTCCGCGACACGGCCCTTGATTAAAAGTATGCAAATTTTATTACATCCCCCGGGTGTGGGCCCCGGGGGCAGCTACACTCGATCGGGGTCAACTAACTACTCGTATCTGTAATGTAATTAGTATTAATCTTATTCCTGCAGTTCGTCTCATCCCGGAGTCGTAAATACCAATAAGTTCTAATCAAATTTTCTCACTTGAAGCACTTCTCTCTCTGCTCGCAGCAGAAAGGCGTGGATCTGATAGGACTAACAAACTCACTCATTTATGAATATTCTCATTCAAACTCATTCATTCTTTTTATTTTTCAGGTTAAAACCGAAAAAAAATAAACATTCGAGTTATCGAGTGGAATTAATAGCTGTAATAAAAACTATAAAGTGAGATTTAAAAGAATGCAGTCCATCAACGGATTTAATTAAAAATGCTTTCCAATCGAGATAAAGTCTAAAAGGATTTTATATCAGATTTTTCCTGAATATTATTTCAATTAAGTTTTACTCAATGTTTTTACTCAACTGCTGCCCTGTTTATAATGATAGCTACTCGTACCTATATGATAATTTTATGTTATCTATTTGATACGAAAAGTGATACAACACGATACATAAATGTACGATGGCAATCATTATATGCCGTCTACTTTGCCCCCTATTTCGCGAAACATACCTACCGACGGTAAAGGTAATAAATAATTCGATACTACGTGCTAGAGTGGGGTTTTGTTTGTGTCAAATTGTAATTTATTGGTTACTCGGCTTGACTTGGATATTGAGCAAGCCGCCCCGCCGCCCATGTTCAATGAAAATTTTATATTACCGTATAGCCGTTGCGTCATCCAGTTTTTCTTGTTCGTGACCAGCCAAAGTGATCTTTTGATTAAATTTAAGGGATCAAGGGAATTTATAAACTGATTGATTGGTTGACACAGCGCTTTAGGCGTATTACCTACTGGAATTTATATTGAGTTTAAGTGATTGAGCGCCAATTTTGCGAGAGTTATTGTAGAAACACCATTTTAAATATTATTTCGGTATTTATGAAGTTAATGATTCATAATACAAAGGAAAAATGAATTGGATTAGGTTGTGAGTAGGTAAGAAATTATCAATATGCTACCTTAGATGATGATATTATTGTGAGTCACTTTGATCAGACGGATTCCAATAGTAATTGTTGGATACTCCAATATTGGATACTAATACTGCACTTTCTAAGTAGTTAAGTACTGGGTACTTTACAACTTATGTATCTTTTGCCTTCGAATTTCGAAATTGAAGAAAACAGCATATATTAGATACTCGTAAAAATCACATAATTAGTTCAAAATTGAAAGAGAATATCTTTGGCTTGCTATCAAATTGGCTGGATACGTTTCGGGTTGAACTTGATTTTTTGAAAAACTTAGACATTAAAAACATCCCTTCCGCCGCCTCTAATAACCAAACCTTTCCAACCGGAACACCAGTCCAGAATACAATTATTTTAAAAACAAATAATAATTAAAATTACTTTGCGCCTGTATTTCTCCGAAGGGGCAGGCAGAGAGGTGTGCACTTATCACCAGTTATGTTTAGGTACCATGTAATAACAGTAGATGGTGATCCTATTGCCATACACCGGGCACAATTCCAGACTCCGACAGCAACAGGGTATTTCAAGTTAGAAAACCTCAATAGTTGTTGTCCGATCCGGTTGTCGAACCCAGGAACTTTAGCTTAGCAGTCGCGCTTGCGATCACAAGACCAAATAATTACACAATTTATGACGTACATTGCAGAACCTGCACTTTGTCAATATTGTGATACATTGAGGAAACCTGTGTTTTAGGCTGTAGATATATTTTTAAAAAACATATTAAACTGTACCTTATCTGATTCACTGTTAGTGTAGTAGACAGCTGTTATGGAGCCTGTTTCAGCAAAGTTAGCTAGAGCGCGCGCTCGTCGAATTGCGCGCGGAATTTGTCGACTTAAACCAATTTCACTTTAACTTCTCTAACAACTTATAATAGAGTAACTTTCCAGATTAATCTATTTTTGGTTCACACCTCAAGTATCTAGGCGAGACAGCTGGGATATACGGCTGTGTATATAGTGGGGTAGCGTAGTTTGCTTGCGAAGTTTGAAAGATTGTTATTTCTAGTCGATTTATTTAGTCTTTAATTAGTACGTGTTTGTCTGAGACAACTATATATAAACTAAAAATTTAGTTTTTTCAATCGTTTGGCTCAGGCGAATTATGGTACAGAAATGGTGATTAATGCGTAGAATTTCCTCTAGAGTGCTATGAGTGATAAGTCTATGATAGAGTGAAAACCTACACACTCCGCACACAGGTGCGAATTGCACGAACTGAGAGTAGGAAAATGAACATTAAAAGAAGTTATTTTACTAAGTACTTAGTACATTTCTACAAAATAATTATAGAACTTCAATTTGTGTTGAACATGTAAACGCTAAAAACATGTCAGATATTGTAGTGATTATTATCAAAAGCACCAATGGATAAGCATTTTGGCAGGTCAATTTAGTGTTCAAAGCAGATTTAAAGCGATTGACGTCCATTCAAGTCAATCAAAATAGATAACGCAGTTCATTCATGGATCACATGAAATGCAAATATACTTATAGGTGTATGTATGCATGAATGTGTAGTGTATATATATACCATAGATTTATTACTAGTATAGAGTAATAAATCTATGATATATACTGTGGTTTTTGTCATATTTAGTTAAAAGGATTTGAATTTGATTTTGGACAATTCTATAGAAAATCTGAAGATGTCAAGAAAGACTTGGCTCTGGGTGATATTTGCGTGCAAACAATAAAGATGTGTACTGCAAAGCACTTATATGTTTTCATAACTGAAATGCTTAAATAGGTAAACAAATTATTTAATGCCGTATGGTACGAGTAAGAATACCTATTTATATTTATTTACGCTGTTACATAACAGAATTTTGTGAAGGTTTAATTTTCGGTGGCGGTTAGATAGCGCTACGCCGCCCGAAGCTGCATATTAAACAACTAGTGGACGCCCGCAGCTTCGCTCGCGTAGAATTAGACCCATTAACGACGTCTACCCGTCTAACGACTTCAAA
>DWTT01001743.1:0-11101 GCA_018250895.1 Carterocephalus mandan | reverse complement strand
CCTATCGTGTCATAAGCCACTAGTTAAAACCATTGATGACACGCCTGTCGTGCCATCAGCAACGAATCGGTTAAAGTCCTTCAGGTGTCTTGAGAACATTCAACACTGGGTTGGCCGCTAACCCCTCCACCAATCCGCATTGCAGCAGCGTGGTGGAGTATGCTCTAGACCTCCTGCAGATTTCAAGATTCATAAATCTTAACATTTTTATTTACCTTGATTTCAGCTCCTCTTTATATTTCATTTTGTTAAATGTATGCTGTTTTTGTTCTTTCCTGCATGTTTTTGATCTTTCTAATATAGCGATCAAATGTACCATATATGCCCTTCATTTACCACTTGTATTCTCGATTGTTGCAACTAACTGTGCAGGAAAATCAATATAATTAAAATAAAGAATTGCATTTACAATATATTTAAGCAAGAAATACAACATGATTATATAAATACAATTTAATTTTACTACAAGCCAATAGATTCAAATTAGTATACTCTACCACTCTTCGAAATTCAATTTCTGTTAAGAAAATACCTGTGTGTACACAAAATGATTGCATTATATTGAAGAAAATTTATATGTGTGTGTGTTGGTTGGTAGAGAATGCTGTTAGCATTAAATCCACCTGTGCATAAAGATAAAATAAATAAAGAGTGCAAATACCCTTTTTAATTTTTTTTATGCAAAGTTATCGATGGGATCTGTAGGTATGTCAGTCTTTGTTAATCAGTTCCTTATAACTTTTACTGGTAGTAGTGATACTAATTTTAAGTTTAATGTTAAGTTGTTGTTAAGTTCAACTTTCTGTGAATGTCTTTATTTTGTTTAAGAGATTTAGTTCTAATAAGTGTAGGTACATATATCATGTACCCACTTAAATTATGAGTTAAAATTAGTTCGTAAGTTTATTCAAGTCCAGTCCTTATAGTAATCTTTAAATTTCATTGCAATATTTGTAGAAAACCATTATCTATACAGGCAATTTTAACGAACGAAAGGTTAATGACTTGTTAAAAATAGTATAAAGACAAAACGTCTTTCACGTCAACGTCAAAACTCATCACAGGGCGAGAGTCTAAAATTACTAGGCTGAAAATAATGTAAAGTAAGTAGCACACTAAAACTTATGATAATTTTTAGTGCTTTTTTAAAGTATTTTTCCGTAATCAGTGATTCAGCCCCAGTTGTTATCCGCAGGAGAACATTAATCTCGGAGCCCAAAAACTTGCGACAATCGGGCTGGTCACTATAACTCTTTCACATATAGAATCTTTCCATCAAGTCTAGCTACTAATATACTCATATGCACACCTCCGCCTCGCCCTTCGTTGGAATTCAGGCGTGATATTATGTAATTTAATAAAAAGGTTTGAATTCATGATTCAAACCATTGACTTTTCCCAGTTAGAAGCATTTAAATTTTGTTTGGATGACGACCTTTTTTGACTACAGTGCTCAGTATATCATCTATGAGGAGTCAGTCAGCCATAGACGGTGTTGATGATAATACGAGTAATTTGTGAAGCTCATCTTGCACATTACTGAAACCACGAAATTAAACTAGGCACCGTCGTTCAGTAAAATTGTCTTTATCCTAATCATTAGTTTGTTCTACCAACAATTTGCCACAGTTGTGTCGAGTTGAATAATACGATCTTCCTGTTTTCATTTAGATTCTGTGAATCATCAGTTTTCACTGTTTATTTGTGATAATTTAATATTAAGTAAAAATGCGGAAGTTCGACAAAATAAAAACCGAGTTTAAGAATTATGTATTGTTGTTTTATTTGTATGAGTTTATCACAATTTGTAAAAGCTTGCTTGTGGGTGGTGTATACCGAAAGCCTGGAAATTAACATCCACGCCCTGAGAACAGATCTATCTACGAGTCACTTTTCGTTGTTATTGTTATATTCAATAAATGGCGGATCATTTTGTATTAAAACTTTTTTGAGGTGGAGAATTTGCTGTCACATTAAAAGTAGTAGTGGTAGTGGTAGTAGTAGTGGAGGTGGTAGTTGTAGTGGTAGTGGCAATGGTAGTTAGTTGTAGTAGTAGTCCACACACTTACATTATTAAAGTTCTCCCAAAATATTCACAAAAAATTATATTATGGCAAAACAATGTTTGCTAGTACTTAATAAATTATAGGAAAAGTGTCATTTATCAGTAGAAAACATAGGAATATCCTGTGGTAAGGGATTATTTATTTACGGTTAAAAATAAAACAACTTTTGCACAATATCTATATTCCAATTTATTTTAAATTATCAATACCTCATTTGCACAAAATAATTTTAACAAACTACCTAAACAGCCGCAGTTTGTCACTCATTGAATTTATTAAAATAATGTAGGTATGTATATAATACAATATTTTTTTATAAATTTTATGCCCAATGTACAAAAGTACAATTGCGTTCCATTCTAGTATTAAAGAATTATGAAAATCAAATCAATAAAACTAGTAGTTATTTTAAATAACAACGCTTCAAATAACATTCAATGAGTGACTATCTGAAATATGGATTACAGAAATTAATATTTTTAATAAACAATAATTCAATTGCTTACAAGCCTTGAAATCTAATGATCTATGTGTAGCACTTGAAAATATATGAAAAATGTTCGTAAATTGGTGCTATTACGAAACGAATAAGCAATTGAATTATGGTATAACATATATGTAACAACATTACGAATAAACAAAATAAATAAATCTTTGGTAGGACGATGACACATCGTAAGTACAACACAGTAAATATCAGCTCCACACCGCTACGCCATAACATTAAGTATTCACAAACACTGAACGACTTTAGCATAATATCCATAATTCATTAACACGCAAGCCCTGTCGTCATTGGGAGGCTACGCTATGCAGTCATGAGGTAGTCATTTATATGATCCGGTGGTCAATTGACCATTACAAATGATTATAGAGGGTGGGCTTACCAGAGGCCAAAATTTCACAAATTAAGACAATTTTAAACCAATGACAATAAATCAAGTGTTTTACTATTATTAGCCTCAATACCCGTTTAACGATCTAGCACAGAAATGCTGTCAGACATTTTTTATAATTAAAAGCATGTATTAATGAACTTACAAAAAAAAGTTTTAAGAACCCGTAATACATATTTAAAGAATTCATTTGATATGGTTAATGTCTTCAACCATATTGCCTCCCAAGACTCAAACCAGCTTTATTACAACTTTTTTTTTTTTTTTTTTTTTTTTTTTTAGTAGTTTTATTATTATCATCGAAACAGACTTCTAACCAACATACGAGTTACATATCTACATCTAGTTATTAATAATATAGTGATAATATACTGCAATATTTATTCTACGTTACATCGTTAGTAGTGTAAAGATCGTTAACTCATATGACATTAGTTATTACCATTCGGTTGCATGCAGGGCACAGTAGCATTTCACACATCTAATATCTGCACTAAATTAAAATAAGGTTATTTTATACATTTTATTAATACATATTAATCTTTCAGCGTCTCTTATGGAGGATTAAATAAAACGAATCAACATACCAAATGAATATGAAAATAAAATGTTTTTTATTTCAGCGTTTATTTTGTTCATTCGTTTGGTAAGTTCATTGGTTTCATAAGCCTCCTTGTCATTTACATAACATAATCTTAGCTCTAAAGATATATGCCCCTAATACAACTGATATGGTCAGACTAATACATGCTTACATAAACTCGATAGTAGAGTTCCGTACTTACATATATCTTTTAATTTCGAAATTCTATGAAGCAGTGACGTTCCCTAAAAAACTGACGTTAAAAATGTTAAGTTTTAAGTGAAATGTTAACATTTAACTTAATTTAACAGTGTTATATCCATCAATACCACATCGCTTTCCAGACAAAAAATTCCCCATCAATTATGGAACAATACTACCGAGATAAATAAATCCAATATTATTGCTAATAATATTTCTTTACAATTAACGTGCAAGCTATGGAAGTGAAAATTTCTACCTTCAACCAAGAGTAGATGCCAACACTCTTAGACGTGTAGTAAATAAATAATCGCTTACATACAGAGCATGGCACTAGGATGTCCTGTGTTGTACGTACATAGAAAATCAAACATTTAATTGCTGATTGCTAACTGCAAAAATGTCACGTTAAATCCAACTTTCACTGATTCATATATTATTAACTGATTACTTTCTGCTCTCAGTTAAATAGGAAGTCAACTATTGTTTGGGTAAGTGGTATAAAGGTCACAGTCTAACTAAACTCATTACTCAGTTAAATCTACTTTTGACTGCAAAGTTGGGTTTGACATATCCTTAGTCAAAAGTACTTTTGATTTGAATGATCCCGCAGAAAAAGAAAAAGAAATCTACTTTACCATTTAGTCATGGTTAGGTTAGGGCTGGGCTTTTTTACGAAGAAAAAAATAGGGCTTTTACTGGGTCATAAGTTTTGACTATAACATAAATTATATATCATTCAATAAATAAAAAATAAATAAATAGATTATTGTGTATTGATTACACGGTCATTACAAAGTGTTGGCATTTCCTCAGCTCACTGGCACCAATGCCAGTATCTACTGGGGCGTGCGTCACAAACTCCATACATACATATATTTTTACTTATTTTAGACCTTAATTCATCATGTTATTATAACATTTTGATTTCGTATTTTCTATAGTTACAAATAAAATCTTCATTTGAAATGTTATAAGACTTACTATCATCAGAAAAAATATTGCCTTTGGAATGTTTTCAAGATATACTTTTCATTGGTTATAAATAATCCTTTATTGTAATAACCAACATTTACAATCATTAAAAAAAATGACTGATACACGCCCCTTACATTATTATAAGAGATAGTTATTACTCCTAAAAATATTATCATTAAAAAAATACTATGATCTTGGATAAAGCATTTAAGTCATACATAATTCCTATGAATATCAGAATACTGAATGCATTACCATTAACAATATTAACATTAGCGAAAATTTGTCTCTCATTAAAAACATTTTGAGATCCATGTCAATTAGTTACAGTCAATTGTAGTATGTGAAGGATATTATTCATACATATTTTAGTAAAAATCTCAATACATATAGTAAAACTTTTTCAATTTATAACAGCCACCTGAAATTTGAAATGCTTCATGACTCATGAAAAGACTACTGTATTTTTAGTTTGAACTGATAAGAACGCACTATTTCGATGTAGAAATGCAAATATTCAATTAAATATAGCCACGATAAGGCATATAATATGCATAATGAATTATTAATATAACAAATAGATCTCAAGAGATCATAATTTCGACTAAGATGGCAAGCACGGCTAAAGCGTCAACAACTAACATTAACTATTGCATAGAATGTAACTATCCTATTTGGTAACTTCTACAATACGTTTTATCAGTAACAAAACATTGAAATACATAAGAGATATGCCATTTCACATTCACCTAACAATATTTTTCCTAAATTTTTATTATCTTTACAGGTTTCAAGCGGGTTATTAAATTGTATTGTATAATTGTACAGTATGATCAACTTGTGAAGTATATACTTAATTAGAAACGGAATAGATTCGTGCAATTATGTGTTTTATGAACTGTAAATATCAAGGTCATACTATATTTAAGTTAACATTATCTGCTAAGTACATATTTTTATATATTTCGCACACATAAATTATTTATATGAGTAACAATGATTATGAGACAGCAACACTTTTCTGGTTGAACTTCATGGCACAATAACACAATTCAAATATTAAATGAAAATTATGAAGTCAAAATATCACATTTTCAAAAATCACAAGCATAAATATATTTGGTATTACATTATGATAAATGTATTTACATGTAAGCAATACAGTATTATACAATAGATACTGAGATTGAGGAATATTGTCTTTATTAAACATACCTACATGTATGTAGCAGGTACTGCAAAGTTATATTTTATATGTTTCTAAATATTCTGATATTTCTCAGTAGTTTTGTAATATAATATATTACGTCTGAAGTCAGTGTTTTAAGAAAATAAATAATTTAAATACAACACTATTTTTCGATGGACACAATAAATAAAGTATGATATACAGACAGAACACAAATATACATTAAATTATAGCTCAACGCTATTTAAGTAAAACAATACTTGAAATTATGTTTGCAATTTGCAAACTACAAGACATTCACAAATTTAACGGTGGACCAAACTGGTCAGAGTCACAATTGCTCTGGAAATTACATATTTTTTTGGGAAGGTCCATTAATCCTTAGGACACTGAAATGTAAGTTACATTTCAATGTTCGATTTTTAAATGGATTACATTACTTTCGCCGTTTTTAGTCATAAGCAACAGAGCATGAAGAAGGATATTCCCTTCAACAGGGACCGAGAGATGATACAGAACTTCAATCGCAACACCGTCTTCAGATTGAAATTATATTAGAGATCATAGGACTTTGGAGTCATTATAACATTGCAAAATAACTGACTTGTGTATGAAGTGATGAACTCATTCGTTGAATTCCCATAGAAACTCGTCGCAAACAAGTTTAGTATGTTGGTGCTGTGTAATCCATATTCCCTGGAAATATACAGATGAAACTGTTACAGTTAATATGTTTAAATACATATTATCTTCAAATAGTTTAATAGAATGAAATACCCAAGAAAATTCCTATTAATTATTCTTAATTCATAAAGTATTTTTTTAAGTCAAACGACTCTTGAGTGGTTTCATGACATGGACTTACGATTGGCTTTGTCAAAGTGACAGACTTTGTATGGATCTGACACTGATATTTTGACATTAGATTCATCGTCCATATCATGATAACATTTACCCAATTGCCTCCTATAGCTAAACTTTCATGCCGACAGCTGTACCAGTAATGCTTAGTCCCCGGTCTTACCGTCGTGGTGCTGGGAGAAGGGCGGCTCGCTGTAGGCGGGCTGCGCGTCGGGCGCGCCCGGCGGGCCGGGGTAGGCGGGGAAGGCCGAGGGGCTGCCCACGGCGCCCTCCACCTCGTACGCGGGGGCGAAGGCCGCGTCCGCGCCCATACGGAAACGTTGGAACGCAAAGAACGCGCATGCTACCTGGAAACGACATACCAGATCAGAATGAGTAAAGCATAAAGCTTGTAAACAAATACGTTTTCAAATATCAATAATCCATATTAAAATGTAATTTTTTTGCAAAGAAACTTATAATAATATATGAAAGCGCTTCCAATCTAACTGCCGGTCGAGACTAGATTGATAATATCTCGAGCTGAGCGCTTCGGAGGTTGAATGCTAGCCAACGAGCAAATATGCTTATTCGTTTAAATCATGAACAGATCACCAACAGTAACTTAAAGATTAAAAAAGCGTTTGGAAAAGCATGGGCTGAAGAAAATAATAGGTGTAAAAAAGCGCTCGTACGAAAGCGTATTCTTACGAGCACACAACTCACCCAAGCGAATATGGAGAAGAAGCAGAATGCGATGGCGCCCTGCATGTTGTTGGCGGTGCCCAGCGGTGGGTTCTCCGTCTTGCCCCACGCGTTGGAAAGGTAGCAGAAGCCCACGAAGTACAGGAACGCCCAGAAAGCTGGAAACATTGACATTCCCATTACACATCGACATCCTATCAGCAGCTCGATTAATTACTAAGTTTTGCAAAACTTCTTTTTCTTTATTGCTTTCTCTCCTGTTCTTTTTCTGGTGCAATAAATTATATTGTATTGTATTGTACCTACTATTTTTGCCGTAGTTGCAAGATTTGTGATCAGTCAAAACTGATAGATTCTTTAAATGTACAGTTTTACCTGGTTTAGTTTTATTTTCCTGAATATTTATTGAGTTACTTCTCGGAGTAAAGACCTTTTTAAACCCCGAAAAACAAAAGAGGGGTGATTTAAGTTTGACGTATGTGTCTGTGTATTGTGTATGTCTTTGCCACCGTAGCTCCCAAACGGATAAAATAATTATTTTTATAATTATTGTATTGTATTTTATTGTATTAAGTTATTTGAAATGATCACAGCTTATTTTATTACTGATATTTTTTAATTATTTTTTTTTACAGTAAAATCTGGAATACATTGAAGCCATTAGATTAAATGAACTAAACAGTTCCTAGTTTAGAAAGTGATTGGAAACGGTGTGTGTGAAGTAAGCATTATGTTACATCACGCCTATTGTCGTGGATGGTCTCGGCCAGAGGTTAATATGGAAGGCAAGTGGGGCGCGGGACGGTGATACAAATCTGTGCTGGAAGTAGGGTTGCCAACTGTTATTGCAAACTAATATTTCTTCAACAATACATTTTTAATAATGCCGATAATATACTATACTATTCCTTTTCACAGTCACTGAATATATGCCTCCCCTATAAATGGCCCCATTCTATACAAATTAATAAAATTATAATTTCTGAAAGAAGTTATTGGTACTGGTCTTGTAATTGTTAGTCTTTTCAAACACTCTAGTTTCGACTAGGGCCATGTGTACGCCTTGTCACTAGGGTACTATCCATTCACCTTAGTGAGGTACCGGAATTATCAGATGGCAACCCTAGCTGTGATTGAGGTCGGGATGAACGCTCCCTTAATTGTTCACAGCATCGCCTGTACCGATCATTACCGTGTTAATGGGCACCACCTTTTAACGAGGCCAGATAATGTATTTTTGGCATGTCTCCTTTACTCTATTATGGCATATCACAATTGTTATTACCGTTTTTCCTCCTGGGAAATCGTAAAACACATCTCATTGTCTTTTCCTTTCCACATCTCACCACGCTACCCTAATGCGGCTTGGTGGAGATGTTAGTAGCCAAGTCTGTGTCAAATAGTCTGACGCCACACTAAGTTCATCGACAAGGCTTAGACATTGTTCAACGACAGGGACGGGACTAACGGCTTGACGTGCCCTCCGAAGCACGATGATGAAGCGCCCATGAAATTTTGTCACTAGCGGCCACACGACCACCAAGCACGGCGTTGCTTAGCTCGCTCGATCATGTATGATGAAAGTATTCGATGGTGAACTGTACCAGATGTGTACAGGTTTTTGCAAAAACCTACCTCAGTCACCAGGCTCGCACAAAGTAAGGTTTGGTTAATATACAACTCGTACCATTTTGACTACTGTAAATAAGACTTCTTCTGTGAGAGCAAATAAATAAAATCTTTATCTTTATCGACGCGTGCCTATGAGCGCTTCTAAGATCTTCACATTCTCACTGATTTTCCTACTCTTGCAGCCTCATTCCGAGTACGTACTACGAGTATGTATAGATAGATGAAAAGGTTCCGGTTATAAATTAGAATTGCATATTTCTTATAAAGCTGGATGTGGACAGGACAGCGTTTTGATTCTTATGGTTGGATGGATAGCAATTGCTAATAACGATGGAGTCGGTATGTCTATTCTTTCTTGTTCTTTTGGGTAAACTCGAAATTAATTTTTAGCGTTCAACCGACTGTGTGCCTTACCATTTAGGGCCTTTTTCCGAGGGGAAATCTTTCAAAGACCCCTAATGGGGAGACCTAAACCCTAGAAGACCTAATGGACATGCCCTGGCCGGGCATGGTAAATAATTCCTCACTAAAACCCCTCGGGAGCCTTCTAGTACATGAAGGAAATACTCTTTGGAGATTCATTGGGATGATTTCAAACTACAAACAACTTGATCAAGTTCAATTACTTTCCGGTTACACTTCGTTAGAGGCGACCATTTTAGTCTTATATGGTAGCAACGCAGCTGTGACTGACTGACGAGACACATACTAACAATTACTGACTGGACTATTACTAACAGCAACTAACAGGACTATCACTAACAGTCTCCATTCCTCCGTCCTTTTATAATTGAGCCTTGTTCAAAGTCAGTCACTGTTGTCAGTCAGCTCTGAAGGATATATCAAAAGTTTATACATGATCTCACAGATCTTCATTAAAATTAGATACGCATAAGTTTTACACAATCCTTGAAGTTAGATTGAGGACGTCTCCATTAAGGCGACGCGTTAAAAAGTTTATGGAGGAAATTATGCTGCTCCCGAGCGCGAGGGGTGGAATCGATTGAGGACACACGATGTGGGTTATATGGTAGAACCGGTATAGTGTTCGCATCGCAGTAATCGTTTTCCTGGCTGTTTTTGGATTATTTGGGAGTGCAAATCACTGCGCAATATTTCGTATGAGTATAACACGAACGCATCAGTAAGACTAGTAAAATAGATATTTTATTTAGCCATCCGCCGTTCGTCCAACAATCCTATTTCACACAGCGTCATCAAAGCCACAAAAAAAAACTAAATATTAAAATAGTACTTCAAGACTAAAGAAGGAATGACGTAGTTATTAGTTCATTAATCAGTGTCGACTATAAAATTGTTAGTAAAAGTCTCGTCTGGAGTAGGCATTGAGCTACATTTCCTGTGTGTAGATAAAACTAACCGGAAACCGCACCTTTTCAAACACTTTTACTATAACACTAACAACAACTACCTAACTATCACAGTCCTGCCCCAGTCCTTATGCCAACTAACGAACTGACAGACTATGTCCTTAATATAAGACTAACGGACTATACATCCTACTCCCTATTTGAGTCTTGTACAGTCGGTCAAAGTAGCGGCAGCGGATGGGTGGTGCACGATCGTTTGCTCCTATTGATATCCATAAAACACACTTCTACTTTTCTACTACACAAGTACACACAAACTATCTTATCTCTAGTAAGTATGTAACTACGTACACACCCCCTACTACCATTCACCAATCGATTGCAACCCGCCCTACTGACCTTCGATCGTCAACAACTTCCTTCATTCGCAACTTCCTTCATATTAAGCGCTTTCCCGACGAACATGTCCTCAATTCCAGAAGGTGATCGAAGCTTTAAAGTCCCATCTTTTATTTGTCCGTAAACTTTACGGGCAAATAACATTTTATTATGATTGTACGTTTGAGAACTTAACAATGTATGTATTTTTAAACGCTTCGCTTTGCTGCGACCCATAGACGTCCCACTGCTGGGCACGGGTCTCCCCACAGACACTGCTGCGGGAGGTCTAGAGCATACTC
>DWTT01001742.1:0-11101 GCA_018250895.1 Carterocephalus mandan | reverse complement strand
TTATGTAATGGAACGAGACTTCGAGTCACACAACTTGGACAGAATATAATTAGTACCACCATCTTAACCCTAGGTAATGGTGAAAATGTAATGATCGCACGAATCCCTATAATTCCACAATCTTCACCAGCACACTTCTATTGAAGTTAGCTTAAAGCTCCAGTATGTCAGTGTACGTACACTTTAACTGCGGTCAGCATTACCTCTGGTTCCTCAAAGTATCTTTTAATCGTGGAACTGTCACTATTCATCCACCACAAATGTGTCACGTATATGATAAACAAGTCATTGTTAATTCCCTTTGACCACGCGGGCGGAGCCGCGGGTAAAAGCTAGTAACTAATAATTGTAGTCAGAAAAAAGAGGAAACATAATTTTTCTTAATCATTGAGCTTTTTGGCTTCGTGTGGGCATGCAATCATTCTGATCCATCTATCATCCTTTGCAGATCCGACCGGACCTCTGCTCCTCTAATAAATATACTCCAAATCAAACCATCGTACTAGCTTGGACAAGATTTACAAGTACCATATATACTCGATGGCTTGACTTAATAATTTATTAATAAATATTTATACAATAAGAAGCAATTTAAGTTCAAACTGGTTTACTCCTTTGTGTTTAAGGAATATTCAAACGCTAACAATCATTAATAAATAAACGCGTACTCATATACACTAGGATTGTGGGTACACGACAAACAATTAAATATCCATGATTCAAA
This sequence comes from Carterocephalus mandan, assembly GCA_018250895.1. NCBI lineage: Eukaryota > Metazoa > Arthropoda > Insecta > Lepidoptera > Hesperiidae > Carterocephalus > Carterocephalus mandan. The sequence goes on along the minus strand of DWTT01001742.1, from coordinate 10,377 downwards.
TCTGAGACCCCTCGTTAGTCTGGGTCATTCACTGCCACACCCTAGAGTCGTCTCGTCGCCATAATATGGTAGTCCTACTTCTGAATAGAACTGGTACGCCTCTCAGTAAATAAATTTCATTTGCCTTATATAATTGCGATTGAAAGAAATAAGGAAAACTGTAGCTTTAATCACATGGAAGTAAGCACTCTTGACTCCGGTTCAGCGAATATAAGTAGTCGTAGAATATGTCGATATGAGTCGACAGTTCCTTCATAAGCAAATATGACTAAGATGATGAATCCATAGAGCGCAAAATTTGAGACCTGTGTCCTTGTGTTTTTGTGAGAGAAGACCTGTGTCCTGCTGTGCCTTTGTGCCTACCACCATATTGCGATAGTGTCAGTATTTCTATTTGGCTCCGTATACCGTGATATCTCTCGTTGCAACAAAACATTTTGACAGCTGATGTAGCGAAATATTATTCGATAGTGGTTCGTGTTAAGGCCGCAGTTGTTGAATTTTCCGTTCACTAGCAACATTCTTGACTAGAAAATTCTATTCTTACAAACTTTACGAAAATCCTTCAAAGTCAGGTAAATTGAGTCTCGAGGTGCATTTGTTGTTAACAGATCAAGTGGATGTTGATTGAAGCGGTTGTGGGCAAACATGTTTGCGTGTATTTTCTCGGATTCATGTATAGGTTGTGGCGCGTGGGTGTTGTTGTTTTCCCTATGGTTAGGTCGGATGGAGAGGCGCGAGGGGGGGGCGCGAGGGGGGCGCGGGGCGGTGTCGCAAGCGGGTGCACGGCCGGCCGTCGGCACCGCACCGACCCTGACTGACTTATCTTGCGAACGTGAGTCGCGCGCAAATTCGCATTCTAATGCTGGCGAATTTAACAACCCGCGGATTACTTACTATTGCACATAAAAATTTAGGGTAAATCTAAAACCGGAGACCCGACGACGCCAGTCATGAATTATGTTCACTTACGTTATTGTTTGTTATCGTTACCAGTTATTTACAACAACAAAAATCGTATAGTAGTAGTAGTATACATAGTATAATACATATATGGTGTTTTAAATAAACGCCTGCTTCATAAGTACAAGGCGAAGATGTTAGATGCAAACTCAGTCTAGAATAGGTATATTATATTGATAATAATATGTTAATAATTTTATGTTATTTCAAATGAATTTATTCTTGGCCACAAATTAAGTTTTCCAATTTGAGCGGAAACAATGTAAATATAATTTTATTCAGTAATTATTTCTATATATTTTTTATTTTTGTGCTATGTTGTTTGAAGCTTCAGTAAACTAAAGAAAATCATTTGTTCATGCTTGTTTCTGGTTAATTTCAAGTATTAACTTGGCTTTGTTCTTTTTAAATTTTTAATGATGTAAGGTGAGTCAAGCTGTCTACTGGTTTATTTATATATGTGGCGTGTACACTGTGCAGCCAAACGAAAGTAAAACTGAGCGGGCTCTGCGACGTGCATCACCTGTGTGTGATATAAAATAACACCTATGATAAACATTGATTTTATCACGTACTATCTTTAAGTTTAATTACCTTAAAATTATATTTTTAACCACTTACATGAGTTGTATTGAAGAGAAGTAATTTTTAAATTAGTCCCTTGTGTATTCATTTGTTACCAACATAGGCATGCGATCATGCGGCACCTATAGAACTCAAGTAAAATAATTTTATACCAAAAAAATGTTCCGCCTTCAATCAATCCAACTGTCCATATAAATTGTATTCTTAAATAATTATCAAGACTAAAGTTATCAGCATTCAAACTTTCCGTCGACCCAAAAATGGACTGAAGATCGGGCGTAGGTATACCAAAGTTTGTATACTTACCTACTCATATATAAGTCGAAAATGAGAGTAAAGAAACATTGCCACTGCTGGTAAAATCATTTATTTACCTCACTATGGGCAAATAATAAACTGTAGTATGTAGTAAAGAAGAACGTAATGTTCCAAGAATGGTATAAAGTTTAGTTACGGACCGGCGCTTGCAAAGCTTGACTGTAGGCTTGCTTTACCTTGGTGTCATTGTAATGAGTTAAGGCAGGCCGTATCGGCGTGCGGTAAGAGGCGAACCTAGGCTGGATCTTAAAGCGGTGAATAGGGCTGCCAAAAAGGAAAAGCTTTTGTGGCCAGATATTAAAACTGTGATTTAGTAAAAGTATTCTGCGACAATTTATTTATGTATAGTGTTGAGTTTGAATTGATTCGTCATTTAATAAAAATAATACAAGTCTCATTGTGATCAATCAAGCAAACCTTAAAAAATTTAAATATTTCTACAATGGGAAATTCAACGTTTGAAATTGTGTAGCTGTAATGTACCTACTCACTGCTAGTAAGAATAAAAATATCTGCTTAAGGTAAGTGATTAAGTGCAATAGCGGGAACCCTAAGAGTGGCAGGGAGCGGCCGCGGTCGACTCGGACTGTAATACATTCGGCCTAGTCAGCGTTCGTTGCCCCGCCGCCCCGCTGAGAGCGCCGCGCGCCGCGCCAGCGGAATTCAAATATCATGTACTCTCAGAATCAACAGATACAATAAATACGACCAGTCTAGAAGCATCCGTTTCAAGACTCCGTGAAACTGCGCGGTGTGTATCTACATGCCAAAGAGGCCCAGAAACCCCTGTAGATTTCTAACTACTTAGCATTTACTTGAATAACAGATAAGTTTGTTACTGGATTTTATAGTCATTTGCAATGTTCACTACGTTTGTTCATGCCACCTAGTTACACGGGTTTCTTTTTGAGGGAAGTGTTTATTTATTAAAATGTCATACCGTGCAACAAACCAAATAGAAAGAAAGATGAACGTTCGATTACCTATCACAAAAACCTTGTGACTAAAGCTAAGAGAGTAACAATAGATAGATAGATAGATATAATACCAACCGAAAAATAATATTAAATAACTACCTATGATGTCTTCAGCAGCATTTGATTAAGACTATTAAAATTCTAGTAGGGGACCATTTGTAGTTCTAAACTTTTATAAGATTTCATATATGTTAAGTTTATAAAACTAGCTTCATTTTTAGAAACAGGAAGAAATGGAAGCTACATACTCAAAAATTACGTCTCAATGAAGTACCTTTTCGTTCTTGACTTGTTCAAACATTGAAAGGATGGTGTTAGTAGTATTAACAGATAAATATATTCTTAACTACATTTTTTTCCCTCCAACTTGAGTCGGTGAAGAAGAGTGGAGTGAATATGCAAGTATTACTTTAGACAACTAACGTTAGAGTATTGGTTAAACGTAATCCTTAGCGTTAGCTTGCTGAGTATAAAAGCGCAGCTTAAAAATTCTGGAAACCCCTCACCTAAACTTCAGTTTAACTCTACAAGACGGTGTTATATAAAGTGCCCTACCAAACCTCGTCTAACGTAAAACCACGCATGTGTACTACGGGCAGTGCATAAAATTAGGTCTATTTTTTTTCAGCTTAGGCAGTTTTTTCGTTTAAATTTCAAATTCAAATTCTTTTATCAATACCAGAATTTGAATTTTAAATTTGATGCGTTAAGACAACGACTTAAATAAAGGCTATAACTGATGAACTGACGAGTACATGATAATAGGTATGTGTTATGTTAAAAATCTTAAGATTTGTGTTATCAAAATCTACTTGTACTTACTCGCTACCTACAACATCTAACTCCTAGTTATCGTAATAACAATGCCATGTTGAAATCTAAGCAAAACAATATTTCTTATCAATCTGTAAATTTTTATTAGCATTAATAATAAACCTGCATTAACTAAGTAATAATCTACATAAATCAAAACTAACGTAGCATGTCACGATAGTAATTTCTCGAACGGATGGTGTGCTGCTGCCACAAACGGCGGACTCAGCTGTAGACTGTAGATTCATTTACTAGACCGATCGTAGATTTCTGTGATATTGGATTAAATGGCACACTTGTAGTCATACTTGGGCGGTTTAGGTACCTAAATATGCAGATTAATTCTTAATTTAAATTTTAAATTTAGTTTCAGTTTTAATTTACTTAATGTTGATGATTGGTTTTTTTTTAGAATTAACTTGTAACTCAGAATAGTTTTACTTCTAATAACGATACAAGTCCAATTTATTGGAAGTTTCATAAAACTTAGAACATACTGTACGTCAAATGTTGAAAAAATAAATTTTATCATATGTACTTACAAATGAAGTATTCGTTTTAGATTTTTCGTAAGTATTCATACTAAGAAAGCATTGGCAAATAAGAAGATTAAATAATTCAAGTAAATACTCAGCCTCAAAAAGCAAAAGTGAGTTACGCAACGTTAGTGACAAAGCAGTCCGGTGACACTTTAACCCAGTGTTGTGAATTCCGGAGATGACTAGTCCAACGCACTCGTTTCGCGCTTATTAGTATGGAGACAGCGCCTCACCACTTTCGCTATCATCAATAACAAGTCTTACGCAAGCACCAGCAACTCTCTACTTGCTCTCGGCCACTATCTCCGCGTCACACACCCCACCATAAGCGAGATGAACACGGCAGAGTGGTACAACGAGTCTGCGAGTCGACGCAAGGAGCATCCCCGTGCCTAATAACGAGCAGTAGAAACGAAAGTGTAGTGTTTCGGTTAGTTTATAGTGGGTCAGCGGAGTAGGGCATCGGGGGTCGACGCCCGCGCAGCCTCGCCTGGTGAAAGTGGCCCTCCTCGTCCCCGCGCCCGCCACCGATGGCGGTGCGGCGCGTCGGCAACTTGCCTGCGCACGCGCTTGCTTTTTGCAACTTGGCCATGGGGCCTATTACGATACGATACCTGCAAAACCACTCCCGCTGCAAAATATGAATACGCACGACCTCCATTGTCATGCACACGAGGTCGTGTTTAATAATTAAGAATCTATAAGTATAAAACTACTGTTTCAAATTTATTCCTGTTAGGTACTTCTTAAAATATTAATAAAAGAATCATAAGAATAAGCGTATTTTATATTATTTCCTTTCATTCAATGATTATTCTGACATCAGTAAAGTGGCTCCTAAGTTTAGCTTAACTTTTCAACATTTAAAATATAAGCGAAGCTAAGCATATTAAACCATAAATTTGTCAGATTAATTGATAGGTAGCAAAGGGACTCGGAAAACCGATGTCTGAGTATCGATTTCAAGTGGAAAGCAAAATTAAATATGAGAGAAAACTAGGTTACATTAGTAAACTTACACGCATTTAGCATTCGCGTTACTGAGTTTACGTTACAATTGAAAATAGTTGATGTTAAATAAGGATTGTTACGTGTACGTGAATATACGAGTAAGTAAAGCGATAATATATGCTCTAAGCATAAACATAGCCTGATAATTTACAGCCACATCTTCATTAAAGTTTTATTAAAATTACATAAATAATAATAATGTTCGTTATAACACGGATCCTCTTACATAACACTGCCTTCACAATACATTTGCTAATCGTTCCAGTCTGTCTGAATAATAGTAAAACCATATAGTTTGTTATATAACCGGCAGACGATAGTAAGTGATTGAATAGATCCATCTTACGTAAATGTAACGTACTTATGTATGTAATGACGATCTTGTGTAACATACGGACTTAATGCTTTTCGTGAAACAGAGTTTTTTCGCATCATTTACAAAATTTACATGAACATATTTGTAATATGAACAATTGTTTTTGATATAGTGCCTAAATCCTATTTTATACTTATATAACAAGTCGATGATATAAGTCAAGTAATTTCCCCTAATCTCAGAAAAGCAACACCTTCAAATTAGTTCAGTGCTCGAATATTCAAGCATCTTATTTAATAAGTATCGATCATTTACATTTCCAAGCTTCCAGCATAGCGGAGTCCGTTGTAGTTATATATTCGCTTTGTAACAAAACTACGATCCACCAGTAAAAATAATTAAGTAATGGGTGTGTATAGGATGTACTTACGCTGCTACTGTTTGATTGTTTATAATATAAATGTTAGTAGGCCAGTATTCGTTGGAGTAAGGAAGAGTTTTAACCAGTGTTAGTTATAGTCCAGACGCGGCGATAGGACAAACCACCACCAACCAATATTAATGCCACCTACCAAGTAGTAAATAGGTACCTACCTAATATGTGGTTTCTAATTGCCATTCTTTAACCCTTTACATGGTTGCACTTTTCGTAGAAGGCGTTCGTAGCTGGAGGGATTATTCTGAGTACGAGTATAAACTGTATGAACATACCTACATACACATTCATGTCATTCGTATCTATATATTGTTAATTTACAACTGAACATGTATCACGTATCATACCAGTGTGTCTTCAACCCATTTTAACCGTACTAGCGTGGATAGTGCAAGAGTTTTAGGTATGGTAACATAACGTAGCTTTAAAGGCATAACAATATCTATTATTTATGTTAAAAAAATTGTTTTATGCGAACGTTATTTTCCGTAAACGTTTCACTCCCTCTCCTTAATAAATTCCTGGCCTTGCTTCCCAGGCGTGTTGTATGGAGCTGAGTGACTGAGTATTGCTCAGCTGTGTCGAGGTTGAATTGGGAGCCGGGTTGCGACAGCCTAACAAAGAAAGCGGCTGCGGCCCGGCCTTGGGGAGTTCGTCGACCGAGTTTTGCGCGTCGCAAGGTTTCGCCAATCGGACTTCTCGCGGCTCCAGGATATTGCCAATTTGTTCAGCGCTTCAAGGCTGCGCTGTCCGGGGCAACCAGCCTCTTACTTTCTGCTTCATCGCAAAACAATATTTTAAATGGGCTGTGTCAATTTTTAAGGATTTAATGACATTCTATTATTATCTATTATACCATATAAACAATAAAATACAAAATATAAGTGATATTAAAATATTTGCAATAAGGATAAGTGTATAACGTATGAAGAATACTAGAGTATTTTTTTAAATTTCTAAACAGAAATAAATTTATTTCTGTTCAAGTCAAAATATTTGTGAAAAGTTTTGACTCCTATCAAAATTAAAAAATCCCGCAATAAATAACTTGGTTCATATCCATTCCAAATAGCTTAGCTTCTAGAACAGTCGAATCACCTTTCAAATACCACTAGATTATTCATTCGGCCGGGACTTCACGAAATGGGCAAAAAAACAGTCGACTGGCGGAGGTGCCCTCGATACATTTTGACATACTTCATACTCACACATTTATGCATAGCTACAAAATAACGCGCTGGAAACCTAGATCCCGGCAACACGGTTAGCTTTATCTGTCACAATTACCTACGTTCCTTTTACCATTGTTAACCAAGTGGTTTAAGTGGCCAAGTTTGAATTATAATATTTTTATTGATAAAAGCAGGTGTTTTGCTGTTATAAAATAACATGTAATTTATATATTTAAGATGCGATAACAATATTATAAATATTCTTTGAAAAAATCTCTGATTAACGATGACATATTAGGAGCTTTTTCTATTTTGTTAATTAATAAGCCGCAAACTGATAATAATGTAAAATACCAGACAACTTTGTAGTACAATACGACTGATCAACTTAAATTTTTTACGCTGGATGGTTAAATAAATGAGTTTTAGGACACAACTGTATAAAATCTGGGAGCTGTATCTGAAATAATGGAAATTGTTAAACGATTGGGAATCGTAGAACAATGAGCGGAAGAAAATTTTCATGAATGAGTTTAAAATACGTTGAACCTAATTTACTTTCTCGAAGGTGAAGTCTACAAACAATTAAGGTGAGGATGTCAACGTGTGGTGCTTTAATTTTTTTAGGGTTCCGAAAAAAATCCCATAGTATAATTTGCCTGATTATCAAATTCAGATACAGTGATTTTTTTATTATAAGTTACTAGAAAACAGCATTTCATGTGTGCTAGATAATGTTAAACTTATAGTTAAGTATTAATTTTAAGGTGATTGAGCGTGCCCTTATTACAAAATATTGATTCGATTCAATAATACGAATTTGAATTTGAACTTTGAATTTGATACACTACCAGTATAAAATTCAGTGCTCGCATATCATATTAATGTGTCACTTGTCGTGTTAAAATTCCAAAAGTTATATTTTTTTGAGGTTAAAGATCTCCTCCAAAGCCTAATTAGATTTCTCTATTTTACACATTTTCGATCCAATTTTTTCTTCAAATCGTTTCTCCCTCTGTTCATCTTTCCAGTGGTCTCCCTCCCTTTTCCAGGTTATTGTTATTCTTCGTCGGATTTCATCTGTATGTCTGTTATACTAAATAATATTAATTTCCCCATGTAAAGATATTCATCAACGTATTGTACATACGTACATACTCGTACGTATCGTACATTCTCATGTAATTGTTCTCTGAAGGTATTGAGGAAAGAGCATATAAACTTTTTCTATAGTTTCGGTAGTTTTATTTTTCAATGCTTTGATTTTCTAATTTTTTCAGTATTTGAGCTTCAGTAAATTCTGGCACGACGTCGTCCGTTTGATGTGGCTGGTAAATTATAATGTGCGTTCTGTATGCTGTACAAATTCTGATAGAAAGTTGTTACTAACAGCTAGCTAGCTATTTCTATTCTTGTCTGAGCTTTCCGTGGGGATTTTTGTAAGCAAACTTTGTAATGATCCAATTGTTCCTCGCTTTGATACCTCATTTGTAAACTTAGGAAAGGATATCAAATATGTTATCGCGGGTTGTCTGGAAGAAATCGCTCTCTAGCGATAAGACCGTCCATTGACCGTCCGTCTTTGTTTTGTCTTTCTATTAGTAACTCTGTAATTTGGTGTACAATAAAGTATTATTATTATTATTATGTATGCTATCTTATCTAAAACCGTCCTAAGTCTATAAAATTTTACGAGTATTGGACGACCCTGAATCATAAACAAAGCGAACGATCAGTCCCGTTAGGCAAGACAAAAGCGCCCAGTTATCTATGTATATAGTTCACTTCTTCAAGTCATTTCCTCCACACGGTGAACGATGCATATGCAAAGTTGTGAGTCCAAAGAAAATGCTTCATTTACATTGAATACGACTCTCTTTAGGCTCGCACTACTGTTGGGAAACACCGGCTATTAATAATGTATTACATATCAATACGTAATTAGGATTGCATAAGTTAACATTAATGAATGTATTTGAGTTAGAGCAGGTTATTCATTAATTACAATTGTTACGCCCTTTACTTCTCTAGTGAACTGAAAGGCACAATTAGCCTAAGTTCAGCTGAGTTCGTTTACCTAATAAAGACGTGTATCAGTACAGTGACTGGTACGGAAACCTTCAACTCCTAACCGCACAGGTACACGTTCAACTACTTAGTAAATTAAGGATTTGACCCAATTTATCACAATCTTAATTTACTCATAGATGTTCGTAAACATCAAATTTAAATTTATTAATTAATTACATATTATGAATGAGAATAAAAGTAAACTGGGGGAAACAACACGGTAAATGTGGTTGTTTTAATTGATCGCCCTTTTTGAAATCAACAAGAAACAACGAAAATTTAACCAAAGTAAACTCATATTTGGTGTTATCGAAACAAAGAAAAAGTAAGTGATGTGTGTAGGTTGTGTTAGAAAATTATTTTACGAACCAATTAAGTTCGGATTATAATATAATATTCGGATAATAATAATGTGGGGATTCAATTTGAAGTTCAAATTTAATTTTCTTGAATGGAATGAAGGGCGTTATGGCACCCGCCCTAAATTATATAAGCTGAATCGGTTTATATTCTCAGTTCTTCAACAAATTATACGTAAAGATAGCTCAGATAAAATACCTGATTAATATTGTTTTGCATTTGATTGTAAGACCATAATCAATGTTGTTATACATAGTAGATTCATCATCAACATCTGATACCAATCAATACGTGCTCGAAAGTGGAGTAGCGAGATGGCGTTCGGTAGGCGTCAGTCACAACGCGATTACAATGCAATTAGAAAGCGAATTGCACAAGTGCTCACGCAGCCTATCAGAAGAAAGCGCGTTCAACGACGTAGGAAAGTTAAATCGAGGGAGGGAATAGAGGAGGTAGGGGGACTGCGCACACGCAGCTCCAAAAGTGGTACACTTTCGATCTCAACGCGCGTCGGTGAGAGTTGCGCGAAAATGAAAGTGGTGTGCCATTATGGTCCACTTTCCACGCCGAGGTCAAAAACCCCGCAGACCTGGTGTAGTAAGCCACCATTAGTAATTTGAAATTGCATTATTAATATTTCCGTGAACACACACGAGTGGATATATATGGAACAGAGTTCATTTTAAATGATATTTAGGCAAAGATATATGTAGTGTTAGCTCTATTTTTGAATATAATAATATTAAGAGGACTTCAGTCGACCGTCACTTTTGAAGAATAGGTTTTTACCAAAAATATTGCTGTCGCGCTGAGCCCA
>DWTT01001741.1:0-11104 GCA_018250895.1 Carterocephalus mandan | reverse complement strand
GCCAGCGTGGTGGACTAAGGCCTAACCCCTCCCATTCTGAGAGGAGACCTGTGCCCAACAGTGGGACAAAGAAAGGGGAAAGCCGGAACTCTAGAAACTCGAGATACCGCTAACCGCTTTTGAATCCCACCTGCGATGAACGAATAAATTAAGGTAAATGCTCACTACTTTATACGCTTCGAAAAGTAACGAGCAAGTCGAGTGAATATTGAGTGAGTTGAAAAACTTGAAAGCTTTGGTCTCAGCCGTGCAGCCGGGCTTTTGCATTTAGTTATTTATACCTCTGTGGGTTCTCTCTGATACATCCTTTGACACGTCTCGTGAACATCTGTGCTTCAAAGCAAGCAAAGTAAGCCTGTTTATACTTGCATAAGGTATTCATATCTCTATGGGCTTATATCTCGGACACATCCTTTAAAAAGTCTTGTGCGCCAAATTAATTGCCTTTTTATACACATTAACTTTTTAGCCAAATACATTAATTAATCAATACTACTAATTCTAAACGTAGAGCACGCGTTTTCGCGTGATTATTTCAATACAATGAATATTTAAAAGGCTAAAACCGACCACTCGGTTATCGATTTATTTTTCGGGAACATATAGACGTACTGATTGCAATACACTTGACTTTTTGTGCATATAAATAGTTACGTTAACATAACATCTCTTTTATTTCCCAGAAAGATTTCAGTTCTCCCACTTTTCATCAGTTATGTTTAAGTCTCATGTTATAGGTGGCGAGCCTATTGCCACTAGACTTGGGCGCCGGGCTGTCGCGCCGACGTCGCCGTGACTTTTGTCGCCGCGAGAACTTGACGGTGCGCTGTCCTTTCGGTCGCTTTCTGTCGCCTCCGCTTGCGTTCTCTCTGTCGAATCAAGTATTTTGAAGATGTAAACATACATGTATACGTTTGTGATTTCCTATACTATAGTCATAACGATACATGCATCGGACGATCCAGATACTCCTTGTTTCAGGATAAATGTCACCAGATCCGCTACAAAGGTTCAATTAACCAGCGACTGGTCGAGCACCCTTTCAGGAAGTTGGGCTTTTTCGCTCGCTAAGTCTATCGAAGGCAACTTTTGTCGGTCGTCTATTCTATCACTGCGTAAACCGGACGACAGCCTGGCTCATACTGCAAAGAGAAAGGTCACGCCGATGACGCCGCCGCGGAAAATTTGAAGCCACGCCGTTGCCGTGGACTTAACCCCCGGCGCTCTTGTCTAAATTTGCCGTACATTAAGCATAAATCCAGACTCCGAGCTGCTACCGGGCATTTCAAGTTATAAAACCCCAATAGTTGTTGACCGACCTGGGTATCGAACCCAGGACCTCTAGCTTGGCAGTCGCGCTTGTGACCACTAGACCAACGGCAGTAGGTAAGTATATTTAAGAAAATCCTCACACAGAGTGCATAACCTTTATCTGCAGTAATCTACACAAACAGGGAAAGCGTAGTTAGTAACATTGTTGTAATGACACGTTGTGATAAAAGTGTTAATACGCATAGTTGGCTCAACAAGCCGCGCTTCGGCATAGTTCAGTGGCGCCACCTAGCGAAATTGTCGCGCAACAACACGCAGCGGCCACTCTGGCTTCTGTTCAGGCACGGGGTTAAATTTTGTTTAAAGTACTGCGTTCAGTTTTATGGGTGTACAAAAAGTTTCAATGACACCGCGAGCCATGTATAATATACGTAGCATAATTCCACAGATTTTGTACTGAGTTTATGTAGATTATTTTTTTAGTTTTAGTTCGTGCCTGAAGAGCTAGGGAATAGTATAGTCTACAAATACCATAAAATCACGCCTGTTTTTCCCCAAAAGGGTAGGCAGAGGTATGTTGTAGTACACCAACTTATAGGCGTAGGTACAACATACCTAAAACAAATGACTATTCTAGTTATTAGTTAAACTAAGGGCTATATTAATTATTATTGAAATCACTATTAACTGCGTGAATCTGTCAGCGGTTTATAGTATGTTTACATTGTTCCCCTTAATTCCTCATTCATACAAATTAGTATGCAGGGTGTCCCACGGCCATGCCACATCAAGAGAAAGTACCTTAAATTTTGTACTTATATAGGAAGTTTTAGTGAAACAATACTTCATTTCAATTTTAAATATAATTTAAACTACAATCAAATATTTTTAAATAATCGTCGGCCTTAACCGGGAAATTGAACCCGCCAAGTATATAAAAACACGTGTTCGTATGATGATGGTTCAATGACTTAATCGTAAGGATAACTTTTTCCATAATATATCATGTACTCGTATGTGTCCTTCCTTGTGACATCCCCGTGGGACACCCGGTATATGTGCCATCGCTATATTTTCCGCTTTTGCGGTTTGCTGAAAGTTAATTATCTTCTCGTGAGCGTGACAAGTATATGGTAATTTGTTTGGCGTTCAAATTATAAGCGGTTAATGGGATGATGAATACCGTAAAAGGCTTGAAATTTTGCAGACCACGTTTTTCTTTTTGATAACTTTTGTATCAAATCTAATATATAAAATTCTCGTGTCGCGGTGTTTGTGGTTACTCCTCCGAAACGGCTTGACCGATTCTCATGAACTTTTGTGTGCATATTGGGTAGGTCTGAGAATAGGTCGTAAAGTATTTTTCACCCTCCTACCCACATCCATTATTTTTTAAACGCAATTTTTGTATTTTTGTATGAACAATATCCTTATATTTTAACCGTCGTTCATTGACGTGAAGTCATTTACATGAAGTGTCGCGTCACTTTCACATTTCATATGGAAGAACAACGTTTGCCGGGTCAGCTAGTTTTCATATGAAATTTTCATAAACCGCCGCGTTGGTAGTTGCAAACACGACTGCTGAGCTGGATATCTTGGGTGGTGCCATTGTATTATTAGGTATTAACATTACTCGCGGCTCCGTCCGCGTTAAATCGTTTTTACGTGCTTAACTTTACTACTATCTCTATTCCATCCATACTTACATTTTAGGATACAGTGTAAATCACTATCAAACATTGTTACTGATTATTTCTATCGATAGATTAAAACATACGATCAGATATTTGCTTTCCGACTTTTCGATATAACATCGCATCGGAAGCCACTACCGAAATGTTCCATCTGATTATCACACGTTCAGTGGATTACATAGGGAGATTTACGACGTTGCTACGCGCCCGCTACGGCTACGGAAGTGCCTACGAAAAGCGTAGCGTTAGATCGGGAAATGCCTGCTACGAATTTATATTAGTTTGAATATTATGTGAGCATTTAAGTTTGGACAAATCATCGCAGAACCTTTGCCCACCAAAAAGGAAACGGTTGGAAACTCAGATAAATGTATCTGATTTTGGTAATGATAAACCTAGATAGCTTTGAATCCCATTTTCAGATAATAAATGTGGTGTAAGACCGAAAATTTATTTGGTGCACCCAGCTAGTGGCATTCACTAGTGCAGCTAACCTGTGATTTATTGGAGAGACCGCACGGCTGAGAGGGAACGCTGCATAAGGAGGTTTCGGGGGAAAAGTTGTGGATAATTCTGTAACTAGGGGTCTATAGTAGGTATGTACTTACATATGCATATATTCTAAGTAAATACAATCTTTTTATTATGTCCAGAATAGAATGTGTTTAATCGGTAATTTTCGGTTTTCAGTATATCCACTCAAAATGTATTTTGCAGAGTAGGTAATTAAATTTGAAGACACTACATACACACTTTATTACTCACCAAACAAGGACATGTCACAGGGAAAATGTGGCTTCTACCGATCATGCCAGATTGAGCTATCATGAATAATGCAACTTTTTTAGTAACTACGAGTACCTACGAGTAAGTAGTTGAATTTTAAAATGTATGTTGTAATGTATAAAATCAAGTCAATAAATAAATCTAGGTTTTTAATAATATTTTATAATGACTCCACGACCATATTTAAAATATTTATCTACAATATAAAGATCGACATTGTTTGAACCTGAGCCCCATAGCTTGTTTGCTGACCATACAGATTTGATGATAGCCACAGTAAAGTGACGCCGATTAGGAGAGGCCTATGTCCATTAGTGCACTTCCAAACGCTGGACGAATTGGATGGAAGAATAATAATATCATTCTCTATATATGAATATTAACAAAATAAAAGCCTAGCAGAATTCCACTCAGTCAGCGCTCTGTTGGTTTTGTCAACTCCCACACGGTAAAAAATCATTACGACATACTCGTAACTGGTGCCTTTACCCGGATTTGTTTTTAGTTGCAAAATGTCAACAATTTAATCGCTTTCGTTGATAAATTAATTATTCAGCAACACGTTCGTTCGTTTGTGACGTGCAGACTTAATACTAATGATCAGGATGAAAAGTTTATGCTTTTGTAAATAAAACGAACGAAAGTCAACTTGTCAGAGCGTGCGAGGTTAGAAAAATCAGTTATTTTACAGCAACCAAAAATAACATCCTTTTTCTAGGGTTTTGAAAGGCGTGTCAAGTCTACCAAACGGCAAGTGGCCAGCATGGTGGCTTGACTAAGGCCTTACAGTAAAACGCTGGATTGTTAGAGATGATGAAAAACTTAACAAATTAGCTACCTGCGAGTACAACCAATATGCGTCCCGCTTTTGTAGCGGGTCTCTCAAACAGCCCCAATTTGGATTAGTGGGCGGGTTAGTTTAGTTGTCAAGCCGGTGCGGTTGTCTTCGACAAGGCCTATTTAAAAAAAAAACTCAGCGTTGATTTGAGACGTCACGGGATCGCTTGCGCATTTACTACAGTGGCAACTCAGCGCGCGCCTTTTGCTCATACCGACCGCGCCCGACGTTTCTTAGCTCGGTTGATTACGTACAACGACGCGAGCCACGCGAGCGAGCGAGTGATTTCTTTAGGTCATAATCCAATATTAATAAGAAATCATTACAAATGATCAAAAAAGACTAGCTTGTGTACGTTTTCAACTGGTTTTCAATCGACATAAATTGCTTACTACAATACAACCTCATTTTCGACTCCTATAGCAACACTATTCGCATACCTACTGGCAGCGCTTTCAATTCCCCGGTACGTTGAATTGGTTTGCCTGCTTCGCTGAAAATATATTTTGCTTCACGGCTTCAATTCTAACAAAATTCGTGTATCGTGTAACAGGATTTTCGGTATGACAACATTTTTGCCAGCTCTCAATGTAGTTTTGAACTGAGGCATAAAAATATTTTTCCAATATACTGATTAAAAATATGAGTAACTGATATGATAAAGTGTAGTGTCAGCAGACATACATCATGCTATTTTGTGTATGGAAACTGCAACAGCCAAATTATTCTCCAATACGTACGCACATCATACGATTTTCAAATTAAGGTATGAATTTGATTAAAGTTATATGTATTTAGAGGTAAGGGAGTAAGCAATTCTAATAGGCCTACATAGCCGAAAGGAACTGCTGAAATCGTCTTTTACAGACGGAATGGAAAAGGGTAGTGAAAGTTGTAGACTTATTGAAGGTAAATATGAAATACGCGGTTGTTTCGAGTATGAAATTTCTAAGCAATTAAATTTTTATAAGGAGAAACGGATTTCCCAAATAACTGTTAAAGAAAAAGCAATAACAGCCACTCATGTATGAAAGTGTAAATTCCCCGCTCCAGCAGAAGACACCTCGTCACAGACTTTTTGCTCTAAAACTCAGTTTGCTGGACCGATTATCGAAGAGAGTCTTTCGTCACTCATGCGTTGCACATTCGTTACTATTACATGTGCTAATTTAATAAATATTCAAATTAAGTATTCATAATAAATAAAGTTTTATTTTGTTTTTGACGGCACCGTGATCAATGGATTCCGGGTAGCATCGACGGTCGGGGCAAATTTTTTTTTTGCAGATAATTAATTGTACCCGGGCCATTACGATACAATTGTTTATTTGCAGCGAACCCTGAAAGTCTAGATACTACTAAACTGAAAATGAAATAATTTGTTTTTATATGACGTCTCCGTGGCGCGGTCTTGAGAGACCCTGAGTGCCGAACCGCGGGTCCGGGTTCGAATCCCGGCCGGGGCAGATATTTATTTCGCAAGTAAATATTTCTACTTGGGTTATAGATGTTTAATTACGTTGTTTTCTCTGTGTGTCCGCCACCAGTAACACAGGTTTGAGTGTAGCGTTTATCTATTTTTTATTATTTAATTTAACCGTTTGCTTTTATGTATGTCATATTCACATCGCCTACCACTACTCCGTACATGCCTACATATAAAAAAAAATATATATTAGGGTAGGTATGTAAGTGAGTTCTTGCGTGGTTTCCGTATTGCCTTTGTATAATATATTAATTTGATGTTTCCTCCCTCGCAATAAAGCCATTCAAAACGTATTTTTATATTAGAATGCCCAGTATTTTTATATTATGTTTCAGCAACAACATTTACGAAATAAGCGTTGAATGTTGAGGCACCCGAGTGGCCGGTAACTTTTTACTGGTATCATTTGCATAATCTGTTACGACTAGGAACTACAATTTCTAGAAAACCAAGTGTAATCGTTGTTACTTAGTTTTCGTACATACGAGTATTAGAGTTTATAGTTCTACTTTTGTTTCCGCGCGAGGTTATACTAGTAGAATAGAATAGCACACCGACTTCTTTGGGGATTTGTAATATCGCGATGAAACCAGACAGAGAGACAAAATGCCATTCAGGGCCTCTGCCGCCACCAATTTTTATTGGCGAAGTGTATTTACTGTAGTTTTTTATACCGTAGTAACACTTTTAAAAAAGGTATTTGTAGTTTATTAGTGTAGACTTTAAAAGAGGGTGTTACCGTAGTAACACTTTTAAAAAAGGTATTCCAAAGTCTAGTAGGTTACCTACTGTACACCTCCCTACTAAGAATTAAAGCTGATAGATGGATGTACCAGTGCATCTCTGTACTATCTTCATGTACGGAACCTCAGATATCCTTGGTATATACGTGTATAATTTTTTTACTTAAAACTCGATCAGTTGGATACATAACCAGTCAAACTGAGATGGTGGATGGCTATAGAGTGTCTAAAAACATCAACGAGTTTTTATCAATATTTTTGACATAATATGTCGAATTGACATAATGTCCACGGCGCGAGAATTGGGTTCTATCATGCAATCCGCCAGAATATTTTATGCAAAAATACTAGAATATATAAATACGAAAATCATCGGAGACTTACAAGCATGAAAAATATTCAGAATTCTAAATAGATTAAAATGTTAATTGCCTCGTTGATGTAGTGATCGCAAAAGCGGAGCTCAGCAAGGGGTCCTGGGTTTGATACCCGCGTCGGGAAATTACTATTAGGTTTTTCTAGCTTGATATGCCCGGTAGCACCTCGGAGTCTGGATTTGTGCCCGGTGCATGGCAATAGGCTCACAACCTATTACATGGGACCTAAACATAACTCTGGTGAAAAGTGGATGTACTACAACATACCTCTGCCTACCCCTTCTAGCTAATACAGGCGTGATGTTATGTTATGTTGAAGTGCATGGATTCATTAAATTGGCGTAATTTACTGGTTGAATGTAGAAGGTGGAACTGTCTAGTGGTTCTTAAAATGCCCAGTAAATAGAGCACATGTCTTTGACGTCCATGGAAGACACTGACCACCACCTGACCACTTACGGAGTGTTTGTCTGGATTGTACGAAAATGAACAGATAATTTATAACCAAATCTTATTTATTTTATAGTAAGTCTAACTAATTCATTTTTGTTTGTTTCAGGTAAATTCTTTTCTATGATGTATACATACTCGTACTAGTAAGAAGTGGTATGTTGCTTATCTACGAGGCATGGTGTGTTGTTACTTTTTATAGTATGATTATATTGGTTTTATTTTTAAATATCTTCCTAATGATATTTTCGTTAAATCTATGATATGTTCATAGTATTTCGAATATGCCCTTTGGCTACAAACACATAGACATCTCACTGACGTACGACAGATCTCCCCCAACGCCAGACATGCGGGAGATCTAGTCTAGAGCATACACCACCAAGCTGCTCGAATGCGGATTGGTGGAGAGGTTAGTGGTAAGCCCAGTGTCGAATGTTCTTAAGCCATCGAAGATCTCCGACAAGGCGTAATTTTTTTACAATTTTAAACAACTGGGACCGATGGCTTAACGTGCCCTCCGAAGCACGGAAGTGCAGCGCCTATGAAATTTTATCACTAGCGGTCACCCATCCAGAAACCGACCGCGATAGCCCAATGGCTCGCGTCGATCGTAGGTGATCGACCAAGTTGCAACGAATAGGCCCCTATTACCATGAAAATGACAGTACATTAACTGTACGGTAAATGATATTTCCTTAAACCGTTATCAAAGTTGCAATAAATTCAAAGTTGGTGTTATTAAGTTTTATATAATGTTTTGGGCAGTCTAGAACAGCGCATATGGTAACATCTGTTAATATACGGAGCTACGAACTCGGGAGACTTCAAAAATACAGCTTGTATTTTTGAAGTCTTATTAAATTCCTACTCTCCAACGAGAATACACCCTTTCAACTAAAAAAAGTTGCAGTTTTCTTTCTTATATTGAGATTATTTTGTTATGAAACTGATGTAATATTAAGTTAAATGTAATAATGAATCCATTGTAAAATAATAGGGATGTCACATACAAAACTCTGTCATCTATAAGTTATCCTTAACAGTCATTTAACCTTCGATCAATAATGTACATTTATCATCTAAGTTGCCAATCATCACCCAAATAGGAGCAAAAAGGATTTTATTTACCGGAACACGGAACGCCAAAAATACCGTTTGCATAATTCATAACATCAATTTGTCGCCAACACATTAAGCGTTAAATATTTCGTCGCATAAACCAGGTCTACCGGCGGATTAAGTACCTAACGTATAAGATTTTTAAGACGTAAAAATTTTTTTTAAATAAAAAAATGCTTCATTTTTTTATTTAAAAAAAATTTACCTTTAATCTAATGCAAGACTAAAGGAAAGGTTGGATGGTTACATGCTAAGATGATCTTATGCTTATATTATTCAGCGCATCTTTGAAAGGCGCGTTCCGGATTTCCATCATCACCTCTTCACTGGTTAGCTTAGCTAGAACAACTCATAGATAGAAACTCAATTCAAGCTTCCACCTATAGTACGAGAAGGGTTATTAAAAGGAATATAACATAATTCAAGTAGGCTGTTTTCAAATGATTTAAAAGTAATTGTAAAGTACTATTAGACATGCACTACCATGTGTTTTCTCATGTTTTCCTTCACAGTTTAAGGAAAAAGATGTACAAAAATTTTGATTAAGATTTTATTACAAATTAATATTCGCTGCGACCCATTGACGTCCCACTGCTGGGCACGGGTCTCCCCCACAGACGCGCTGCGGGAGGTCTAGAGCATACTCCACCACGCTGCTCCAATGCGGATTGGTGGAGAATAAATATTAAATTAACGTAAGTCTCTAATCTCTAATCTGTGTTATTTTTCTTTTCTGTGAATGCTGTTCGTTTTTCCATTGTTCTTGACTCTACATTGCTTGATAAAGTAGAATATTATGCAAGCTAATGAGCACTTAAAACGATTTCCTGTTTTTGATGAGTAAGAAAATTCCCTGCTCATTATGAGGAAGAAAATGGCGGAGCTTTTTAATTACTTTACATACTTGTGTGTACATCCAATTGTTTCAATTGTTGGTAATATAATATTAACATAGCGTTGTTATATGATATTTAGTAGTACAGTAATATTGGCAAGACTGGCACAGATTACTAAATTTTACTTCGTATTTAACGTTCTAAATATACAATATGCATAGACGTAATAGATCCTTGCGTAGTCTTTAGATCCATGCTTTTGATCTATGAAATGACTATACTATGCCCGTCACGGATGCCAAACTGAATGTTGTTTGTTACAACTCCTTTGCAACAGACCAAATACAGTCACATCTAGTCATGAAAATATAAACTAACATACTGACTTCTAATTCTTGTTTGCCATTATATATGTTCAAACATAAATAAATTGTCAAAAAATCAGGTTTAATTCAATTCATTTACGTTACATTATTATTTTCTGTGTCTTGTGTCCGAAAAGCTTACACGGGTATTTCTTTTGTCCTTGCTTTCATTACTTATTCCGAACGGGACTGCTCAATAAGCCGATACACGAGTACGTGTGACACGGTGGAAATTTCCTTCTAAGAATTACCTCAAACAACGATCAGGAAATTTAAAGGAAAATAAATACTTATGTAAGTAATGGTGGAGGAAGTTGAGGGATCTCAAAAACTTCCTTCACCAAGAAAGGGAACATTATGATGATCTCGACAGCTTGTGAACCTTGCAGGGTTATATCCCGTTTATGCACTTTATTTTATGTGCGTGTTAACGTCCTCAATTCAGTTGAATTACGACGTATCGGCAACGTAGCTTGCCTGCGTCTGCAATGCGTAACTTTAGCTAGCCAAGTGTTACTAGAAGGCGATCTGGATTTGCTCTAGTATCATATTGAGGTCAAATAATATGGCAGAGGATCTGGAACACCTTGTTGATTGCCGTTGCCAGACAGCTGTAACTTGGATCTCGTCAAGGCTACCGTGAATAGGCGTTTTAGACTTAGGTACATCAGTCTACGCGTGCCTCTTTATTGACCTTACTTTGGCGAATTCAAACACGCTTGTTTCTATGAAAAAAATTACTGATTAAATACGCACCATACGACTGTAAAGTAACGCATCTGTGACCAACTTAAAATTACAACTGGACTATTATTCTTCTTCTTAGTCGGTGTCTTCATTGCTGAAGGTCGTGTCAAGCTTGTGTTGGTGTATTTTATTTAGCGACTTGTTCTTTTATTTATTTTTTACGTACATTTAGACAAATTCCTTATGATACGTTTGGAATCTTCTAGGTTTGTAGTTTTCGAACCATCCGTTTCCGAAATATTCTCTGAAACTTCTATGTGTAAAATTAAGTTTATCATTGTTATGATAACGGATTATTAGCAAGTAATGGTGTAATGTGTATGTTATATAAAGGTGCACTCGAATATTAAATAAAACAGTTATTAACCAGCATTCATGCCTTTCA
>DWTT01001740.1:0-11111 GCA_018250895.1 Carterocephalus mandan | reverse complement strand
ATATAAACTAGATGGCACTGACCTTTTTTCTGAATTACGCTATCAACTGTATTGTGTAAAATACATTAATATCTCAGTACGCCCAAGTAAATGTTGCTATGTAACTCACATTGGTACTCTGTGCTCACATTGCAGACTAAAATTGAATGAATACGCTTGGCGTAAGACTTGGCGGTACGTTTGGCGGTACGGGTGGCGTAACACTCGGCGGATCGTTTGGCGTTACGGGAGGATGACGTCACATTTTTAATATGTGCGTTCATCGATTTTTAAGACGTTATCACTTCAAAAAGTTACATAACTTCTTTTCATCGCTGATCTGATAGGTATAAGATATAATACTTGGGTATTTCATGGTTTAATATCGATTACAGAAGTCATAAGCCTAGGAGCGCCGCCTAGAAGCCTTTTTACAAAAAAGAGGCGGACAAAAGAACTATAGTTAGACCTGACCTTATGGTAAAATTAGCTACGGTTCACCGACGTACTTGGCGCACCATGTTCGGCTTAGTGCAGCTCCGATGGACCCACATTATCTCAGAGAAAATAATATGTATTGCTTCATTGTACGATCATTATTAGTTCCGTGTAATGTAAGGAGTAGGTATTAGGATAATTATTTAAGTAATGCCAACTTGATGGCTACATCAACGACACTCTCCCACTGCTGGCTCGAGTCGACAGGAGAGGGGTTAGTTTATTGTCCACGTTGGCCATCGTTGGCCAAGTGCGGATTGGCAGACTTCACATGCTTTTGAAAATTATGTAGAACTTTCAGGTATGCATGTTTCCTCATCACAGATTTCGTTCACCGTTACAGGAGGTGACAATAATAACTTTTTTATTGAAGCCAGGCAAAGTTGCCAATACTGAGGTGTTAGTAGGTAGTAAATATTAAAAAAGCTAAAGCAAAAATGTACAAAAATATAATACGGAATGAACAAAAAAATTAAAATAAAATAATGGTGTTTAAATAAAGCTTGCAAAGTTTTTAAAGCTCGGCCGACCGTACCGTTTTATACAAGCGTTGCCGTTTGAGAGGCGTTGTTTCCGCTTGCAATATCGATTTCTTGTTGGGAAGTCATTTGCCTCACACTCGCGTATCCCGTGCGATCTCTAGTGAGTTGCAGCTAGCAACCAACTCCAGTGTTGGAAGGTTTTTGGCTTCTCAAAAACCTCCAAAAATGTCTAATGTGATCGACGTGTAGTTTTGCCAGAAGTTTAAGATAATCTATATACGAGTACAATTAATAAGATAAGCTCATTAACAGATGCACTGCAGGGCACAGATAGCTTTTAACAACTGAGTATAGGTCTAAAAGCGCACTCTACCTTCTGCAACAGAACGGATTGGCCCTCCTTCAGTTAGTCTTCAACCCGCCTAATTTCAAGGCTGCCCAAAGCTCCGCCCTGGCTTAACGACTGTTATCTTATGATATCTTAATACGGAAGCAGTCGATGAATTTAATTACTGTGGAAATTGAATAAAGCCTTGTTTTTTTGCGTAAACTAACAGACTGCGCGCGGCATTGTTAAATGAATTCCGAAATTCCACTCCAATTCAACTGACGTATTTTAACTTGAACGTCTTGGTGTTTCCTCCGAAATAACAGGGTTCGCGACCCGTTCGCTGAGCTATTTCCCCGAAATCGAAAACATAAAGGTTTTGCAAACCTGGCTCAGCTTTAGTTGTTCCTATTTTGAAAATTATTTGCAAAAGCCATCACTATGCGGCGTTGCGCTTTCCCTTACAAATTCGTTTTTTCCCCTTACAATTCGTCGATGTCACTATAATTGTTTTTTTTTTTCAGTGAGTAATTTGTAAAATTCAAGGAATCTATCATCAATCTGTAAGCCAAGGGGTGGATAAAACCCTTCGTGAATAGGTACCATGCCCAGCAATGGATAATTAGAGACTGGAGGACGTCCAAGAATACGCCCAGAAATACAAACAAAAATTTAATGTTATTAAACCTCTTCTAGTTTCATAACATGTACTACAATACACCTAATAACCAAGTCTGCGTACTCACTGATGTTGCAGTAGAACACTACACTGTTTTTAAGTACAGTTTGGAGTGTAAATCAGCAATTAAATTTAATAGCGAGCTTTGCTTCCACGTAGTGGCGCGTTCCGTAGGCATAATGGACATAAGGTCGCAAGAGCGCTTTTATATTAATTACGTGCTTGCCAAGGCCTGGCTGGATGACTTCTTTTAACTTTAAATGTGTAGAAGAATTGATATTGCAAAAACGACGACCTTCCCGTATTCATGATTAAGAGGTTCTTGAGAAAGATTTTTTTTGACAGTACCTAATTCATGGACTACCTGTAATTTATATCGCCTAACTATATTTGCGTGTCACCAACAGATGGGATTATTTGCGCTAACTACAAGCTAAATAAGTAATGTTATCTTGTATTTAAATTCGATCCACGAAAGGCAACCTCAAGGAAAAATCAAGCATGTTAAACGTATGCATTTTTGAAGCGATCATAATCTGTCGGTAACAGTCCTAGTTCTAATAGTCCTTATGTATAATAGTTGCTAGCGAACTGACCGTTTCAATGTTTCAATTGATATTATTTTATTTTAACTTTGCCTAACTTTAACTAATTCCCCTGAAATTAAATCTCTATCTTAGTCTTGTTCAAAGTTTGTCTCAGTTGACAGCTGATGGGTGATTTTGCAGACTCTTTCGGAACTATAAAAATCATATAAATACATATTTGCCTTTTACATTGACCAAGTGCGGTAAATTCTATTTAACAATAACTTCTCTAAATTGTAACCCAAGTTGGTCTCTAATCCCTATCCTACAGCCGATGTATAGTAATTTTACAGAAACCAGGTACTTATACGCTTATATCAACAAAAAGAAACAAATTAAAACTGCGAAACTAAAATAAACGTGAAGTTATTCTAACTTCAAATAAATAACGGCTTGTTAGTCGTGAAACTACACTGTTGATTCAGGCTGCTGTTTTCGAGTGTTCGCCCTAATTTCTACGAAACTGTTCGGGAGAGCCATTATAATGCTTTACTTTATTGAAGCCAAAAAGTAGCCGTTGTAATAGGCAAGCTTGGAATTGCCTATTCCATTTGATTATTTTGAACTGGACGAGAAATTAATCAACTTTATTAATCAGTGTTTTTTGAGTTACGTGGACTATGATTGGTTCTCGTTAGAAATTTTCCACGCCTTATAAGAATTTTTCTCAAACTATTGTGCGAATAAAGGAGACGAGGAGGTCGCAGAGGCTACTAAGAACAGTATCCTCTGTGATTGAATCATTTTACCTAGAATCTGTTAGGTAGTAGATATTACAGTAAGTCAATTTGCATAGTGTAAAGCACGTAGTAAAAGCGATATTTTTATTCTAAAAAGCAAAAATGCAATCAGAATTCTGTCAGGATTAGGGGCTCTATTTTTGAACCGTTCGTGTGCCTTAATCGCTCGACTGCGACTGATGTGATTATGAACTTGAATTTCTACAAATCAAGTAATTTTACATAAGATATTTGGTAGAGGAACGTGTTAGAATAGATCTACATGTCGCAAAAGTTTTTTGGATCTCTTTGAGTTCAAAGAGTTCTCTACCCTCGATATATAATAACAGCGTACCTAAATGGTTTAATGACAGGAAGATAAATTAATATGCTATCAGAAGTCCCACAACCCTTCAGATGAGAGCTCCATTTAACTTAATTTACCTATTCAGGGACTAGCCGACCTGTGCTCGGCTCGGTAATACATGTGACAATTTCCTGCGGACAATTCAATAGACTCAAAGCGGACGATTAAACTGAGTTTGAACGTTCAATAAACCCCAACATATTGAAGTTGAGTGAATATACGAGGAACAATTGAGTGGAGGGCAAATTTCATAACTACGCTTGTACGTTCTCGTGAGAGCTATTATTTAGTAATTAATGAAGTTAGCCCGTGTGCTGCGCCCATGTCCAATCAGAGAAGCAATGGCTCGCTCTGGCTTTGACAGTTGATGTTAATATTACGTTACATACATAATAACTTGGGGTTGTCACAATTTTTGCAGTCCCTTTTTCATACAAAGTATTAGCAATGGCTTTTTTCACAATATTACAATAGAATCTTTTTCAAATCTAGCGACAGGAAGCGTACTTTCATTTGCTTTCAAGCCTTTTTCCATGATCATGACATGACGTCATGATCTTAAAGATAAAAAGTTCAGGCTATCTTCAAAACAAAACCTGCACTATTTTATCTACACTTATCTAACCTTTTTTATTACTGAATGATTCGTGAGTATATTCTATAGTGAGTATATAGACTATATTCATAGTTGAAATGTAGTGTACGCCGTGCCCGCCGCGAGCGCGTTCACTTCTGAAGATGATCATCTTAATAGATCCAAACTAGTCGGCCTATTTCCAATTTAAAACACACGTGAGTAATTTCAACTATTAAGTATCTAATCTTTGTTATTATGATATTTTATGACTTGTATCTGTTCAGTCAAATTCACTTTCACAGTGAATTCTCCATTACGTTGGAAGTGATTTACGCGATTCGGCCTCATAACCAAATTGGGTCAAGCGACTTATAAAAGCCTGTCATGGAAGAAATCACCGTGAGGTCGCCATAAACAGCTGACTAAAAGCTTCCAAAGCGGTGGGTACATTATTGTTGTGTTATCTGCAACACAATAGCATAGATATATGTACTCGTATACATGGCTTGGGAAAGTAGGTAAGAACTGCTGGTTATTTGCTTACAGGCTTTCCCTTGCTTCAGGAAGACTGCTACTAGACAGGCCTAAACACTGCTAGGCTTTAAAATGGTATTGAATTGGACATTAGGTATACTGGGAATGTTTTGTCACATTTAAATAAAACAAAATTTTTTATTTGAGTACAAAAATAATCACTAGCAGAGTAAACAATAATGAAACATGTAGGGACTAAAATTAATGTCATGAATGCTCAACGTAATAAAGTCGTTTTTAAGTCTTATAGCTTACCACAGTTTTGTGACGTCAACACTTATGGTGTTATTTTCTGAGGTCACTCCATCAACAGAGGACTTGCCTTGAGATCACAAAAGAGATGTATAGAGCTGAATCAAAAATTTATTATTGTGTATCTCTTTAAATCCTTTTCATCATCTTTAGTCCAGACGTGGGCCCGGTAATTTGGAAGGCTTCCGTGGCGACACAGGTCCACGTAAAGGACTCATGCAAGCCATATATCATAAAACATAATATATTGTCAATACAGTTGAAGAGAGCGACTTAAAGGTAGGTTGCTGTATACTCGTATTTATAAGCTAAAACCAGTTGGTTCCAAAAAAGTTTCATTGCAATATTCAATAATATTCCAAAAAATATTCGCGATATTCAAGATATCTTGAAAAAATTTCAATTTGCCGAAATTTCTTACAATTTAACCAATTTTTTAATGACTTAAACATAACCCAATAATTATTTAAAATTTAAAATAATGTTTTAATAGTAATTATGTACTTAGTTAAACTCAGCTATCATTGTACGCCATTTTGGCAGGACGGAGGCCATTATTTTATAATTAAAACCTGTATCCACAACCGCTCCACTCCAAGCCACAATAAATTAATTTGTATTTGTATTTTTTATAGTTTTACCTATACAAGTTGTACGCAACTCCAGCTGCGCAATATTATTTTACCTTCCAGATTTTTTTTTCATCTCTAATATTACGAATCATTTAAGCTAAAATTAGGCCAAAGAAAAAAAAAAATTAAGTGAAAAATAATATAAGGACCGCGCTTTACCCTCGTTTATATGATAAGAGCTGCCTGGACTATATAAAACATTACACTCTTTAAAATCGTAACTATACACCAAGGGTTGAAGAGCCGGCTGGTACCTGAAACTAGTTCGCTTGATCCTAGTTCGAGTGTCAGACAGCTATGATATCTTATATCTTATACACCTAAGTTTTCTGAATTGTGTTTTTACAGCGGTTTAATAAATTATTCATATAATGTATCTCTTTAAATTTCACGGCTCCAGACGTGGACCCGGTAATTTGGAAGGCTTGCGTGGAGACACAGGTCCAACACTTAGAAGCCCCTTCGAGACATTTCAATGAGTTGTGATATGGTACACGTGGCGGATACCACCCTCGATCGACTGCACCATCAATTGGTACACCTGGAAGGTACGCCCCGCCAGATGTACAGAAACTATTGCAGAGGAATCGAAACTATATTTGGGCTATTGTAGTGGATTTTCAGGGACTGATACATGGACTATGGAGAACTATGACACCTGCCATTCAGATCGTCACAAATCTAAAAAGCGGCAGGTGGTGACTCGCTAACTGTTTGGGCTACCCAAACATGCCGACACGTTGGACGGCAAAGGCGGCAACATGTTCGCGAGGGGCTCAGATTGTCGAGAGGTTTACCGCGGTTTACGTGACGTGGTTTTACCCAATCTACCAACTAGTGACTTACGCAAGTTTCACTTCCACCCTGCGAGCGTATAGCTCTAACGCCTATTATTATTTGTGGTTCCTTAGCAGATTTGATCTGATAGTAACTTCTGTGGTATTGTGTTTTCTGTGTTAGCTGTGGTATTGTGTTTTCTGTGTTAGCTGTGGTATTGTGTTTTCTGTGTTAGCTGTGGTATTGTGTTTTCTTTAGTAGTGTTTGTTTGGCCGGTTCCGCCTCGTTTGAGAGCGGCAGGCGTTTACAGTATCTTAATCTTCAAAGTAATCAGCATTAGCTTCCTGCTCCTGTAAAATGATGTTGGCATTACCAAGATGTTTTTTATTAAGTGTCGTTGTTTTCTGTTACAACGGAATTAAGTAAAAGGTACTTTAGTAACTTTAATGTCTTTGGCAAAAGGGCATGTAACTTAACTGATTACGAATGACATCGCATTTGTCACATTTGTGTATCTACATTTTGTACATTTCTTTTCCTCAAAGGGATGAAAAGTTCCCTATAATTTAAGGCTTTTATCTTTTGTATTCTGAAGCTGTATGTATACTAGGTAGGTAATTAATACAAAAACTAGTGGTCATAATTTCATTTCTTATATTTCAAGTTTGAAGGTTACTCTTCAAGCCCTGTTGTGTATCTGTACAAAAAATGACATCAATCCAGCTTTTCTTCGAGTCTTAATCGAGAAAAAATAATTGATCTATAATCTAAATTTAAAAATTAACGATTATTACAGATTTTTTTCTTATTTATGAATCCCAAAAGAGCTACAGAATTACTATTGTCTAAAAATTGCCAAACTGTAGCCCAGTTTTTCGGCAACTTTTGACCATTTCACGGGAACCTTGCAATTTTTAGGGATAAAATGTATCCTATGACATTAACCTACTATATACCGCCGTATACTACGAGTACATTTATGCAAAAAATCTTGTCGATCCATCATTCCGTTGAGGCGGAGAATAAGGACAAACAAACAAATCAATAAGCACAGTATCCCATTTATATATTAAATAGTAAGAATTAAATTATTACTATTGCTAACTGCCACCTACACTCACCATTACCATAGAGTAAGGATTTAGTAATGTAGTCTGTGCCATACATGCGGTTGACTGGTAGCGAATGCCGACGGGAACCCTTTGACGACCCTTGTTTTATGCTTTTTGAATGAAGGACCGAAAATTTAAAAAAATACCTACCTAATTTTAATGAGAAAATTATTTAAAACATTTTACACTTTGGCTTTCCGTTAATACGTTTTTATCTCATAGTAAAGGAGATTATTTAGAAAATGTTCTGGTTTGGCTGGCCAATGGTGACATTAATTGATTAGTTCTATATTTATTGATAGAATGTATATTTTTATTTATTTTTTTAGATCTCATTAAGCGGTTAGTAACAAGAACTTTAAATTATAACACAACTACTGTTAACTACAAACTGTTAATAATTGAGTTAACATATTAGCTCACGCTTAGCCGAGAAGTAATTTACGATGACAAAGTTAGAGTCCTATGAGCATGGCAAGAAGGGTTAAGTTATAGTGAGGTATAAAACTAATCACAAACTTTACCTGTTACTTGTGGCTTCTCACAGCATAAAACAAATTTGAGGCTGACGCGCGAACTGGACCATTGACATATTATCCACTAGCACTAATACATTTGTATATTATGTATTTATTAAAGTTTTTGTCTGCGCTTATATTAGAATCTCGTAGCGGGGGTCCTTGCTACGCCGTAGCCCGCGGGCAACTGCGACCTGTAGAGGCGCTACGGGATTTTGATGCTGCGTACGGACGACGCAGCACGGAGTCAGTAGGTTGAATTCATACAAGATGTATTCCCCTTGTTTGTGTAAGCTGGGATCGTTTGCCTTACTTGTTTTAATATACTACAAACATTTCGTGTTGCGTCTCCATGTCAATAGTCCACTGTTGGGCCTCTATCCTGGGATGGACACTTACTTATTTCTATAATTTGTCTCCATCCTTATTTTCCCTATGTATAAATAGCATCATTACATTTACTTTTCATTAAGGTAGATTCATGACTTGAAGTATAAAAAGCGGTGAATGATTTGAACAGATTAAGTACGTATTTTATGAAAGCCTATGTCCAGCAGTGTCAGACTGATGGAAGGACGATGAAGGGATCCATTCAACTTTGTGCACCTTTTGCTTAGTTTTGCGTTATTACGTGTCGATTGAGGGAGGCCTATGTCCAGCGGTGGAGCTTGTAAGGCTGATGGATGGATGATGGAACGTATTTGTCTTATTCTTGCAGAGTTTAATGTCAACTAGATGTGCCATTTGCGAACACGGAATAGTAACATATTATCTACCTTTTAACTTGATAGATAGATTATGGTGGTACGAAGTTCACGGGGTCATCTAGTTAATAAATTAAAAAACCCACACAATATTAGTGTTTCAGTTATTTTATTGAAAAAATATACAAATATAATATCACATTCCTATTCTCACTTTTTACTAGGTATGTTCACTTCTTGTGAACCCAAAACATTAACAATCATGTACCTAATTACCTACGTGATTTAGGTCCCTTTTACCCTGATTAAATAATATGAATTACGGAATTGTGTTTGTCAATATGAGGACCAATTCATATCAATCAACAGACGATTTCATAACCGCTTTATAAATCTTTAATTATTATTTTATTCATGAAGGTTAAATAGCAAATCAATAAACATCGATTAAGTTACACTTTCGTACGCTTATGTGAATATGTTAATGTCATGATACCTACTATTTAGAATCATCATCATTACATTATAACTAAAACTCAAAAGATGTTATATAAGTCCCAAAAGATATTTCAGATTAATCTCAGAAACTGCGTAGTTTTCATAATAATAAAGTCAGCTTCACATGAAGGAAGAGGTCGCTGTGAAAAAGCTACATTTTTTTTTAAAAAAGCACCCGTGCATACCGAGCTTGTGGCTAGGTAGAAATAACTTTCAATAGCAATAAACAATAATTAATCTAAGTAAATTATCGATAAAAAGATGGCTAGACGAGTAATTTGTAATTTATTTTATGTATAAATAAACCCCAGCAATTTTTAATTTATTCACACAGCTGCAAACATGAGAAATTCATTGAAGTACGTAATTACTAAGGCATAAGTGATCGGCCACGCTAAATAAAGTATAACATACAAATACTAATGAAATTCACTAGTAGGTACTGGAACTTAATGCGTCACAGTGCGAGCAAATTTGCACATTATATAAGGTAAACTTACTTAAAACATGGCTTTTGGTCCCGCTATATCAAAGTCGACCTTAACTCTAGATAATGATGCTGGCCTTCAGACAGGCAGGTTTTCGATATGTCTATGTCCGAACTGTATGTTGGATGGACCCAATTAGATGATACATCTAAAAATATTAGAAAGGTATCTAATAACCTGTAAAATAATATAGATACCTATCTAATAAAAATATTAGATAGGTATCTAATATTTTACAAACTTACAAACAAGTTGTATGGCTGTTACTGTTGTTGAAAAACCGCAACGTTAACCTTTCACTATGTAATGTGACTGTGTCTGAATAACGACATTACGTGTTTAAGGCTGTCTTAAACTCCTAATGTAGACTGAATTTAATTTTAAAATTCGTCGACTCTTAATGTAGACTGGCACTCCTCCTAATGTAGACTTGAATTTTTAAATTCTTCCGACTCCTAATTCAGACTGGCTATCATTTATAAATTCTTCCGACACCTAATGTAGACTGGCTTTTCTCTGACTCCATTTTTAAAATTTTCCATTGAATTCGAACATGTTCAGTGTTATAAAAAATCCGCCCTATTCCTTGATCACATACCCTAACTCCTTCATTTCCCTGTCAAACTGTTGGTCCCTGTACTTCTTGATTTTCTCCAGCCACACGCCGATGGTGCAGTGGTTGCGACACGTGCCCCCGTACCGCGCGGGCAGGCACTCGGGGTCGATGAACTTGTGGAGGGACTTCAGGTCGCTCCCATGGAAGTGTATCCTGTCCCACGAGTGCTGCGGGATGAACTTCTTGAAGAGGTAGAAGAAGGAGTTGAGTAACCAGGAGTAGTTCAGGATGTGGCATGACTTGAGGCGTGTTGGGGTCGCTACCTGGAAGAAAAAAATAGATAGATCATTCAATAAAGAAAATGTACATTTGGGAACTTATCATTAAATTATGTGTAATTTTTTTATGGATGTAATATAGTAAACGAGCTTGCAGCTTGTTGTTCTGCCATCCATGATAACTGTGACAGACTTTGAACAAGACTAATAGGAAGTAAGATATTGGTTAGTTCAGTTAATAAGAACTTTAGTTGGTCAGTTCGTTAGCTGGAATGAGTAGTGGGGCAGGGACTGTTAATGATAGTGAAAAACTGTTAGCTGGTATTAGTAACAGTCCAGTTAGTAATTGTTATTAAAAGTCTTGTTCTAAGTAAGTCACAAATGCGATGCGTCTTAGAGGTGATCTTAGCATACCCATGACGACTAAGATCGCTTCTAAAAGGAGGCTTCTGGGCTCACGGGCGGCAAGAGTGGGAGCTCAAACCGTCCATCCAGTGAGCCTGGGAAAGACAACGTTGTGTGTGGCTGCACAACGTTGTAGATGGG
>DWTT01001739.1:0-11112 GCA_018250895.1 Carterocephalus mandan | reverse complement strand
GTCAGTCAGTCAGTCAGTCAGTCAGTCAGTCAGTCAGTCAGTCAGTCAGTCACCTTCTCCTTTTATATATATAGATAAATATTTGAATAAACACTTACTAGTATATACAAAAAATATGTGATGAAAGAAAGAAAGAAAAAATCTTTAATCACACACATGGACACAGATATACAGATTTAAATGATAAAGATAAATAAAAATAAAAAAACAAAACAACAGAACTTAAAAAATAAGCATAAGTATAAAAGAAAGAAAAAAATATCAAGATGAAAAATATATCAAGATCTATTAATGTACCTAAATACAAATACACGAAGTGGTTACATGTGTTTATGGAAGACAGTCACTCCACAGGGTAAAATTGGGTCCAATGAATGTTTACCGACCTAAAATTAGTAAGGGCCTATTTGGAGCTACAGTAATGAACAGTCTATGCACGCTTATATATTGCTTGAAAACAGGAAAGAAACTCTTTTCAGTCTGACATTCGAAAGGATGTTGAAAACATTCAAGAATATCTAAAGAAAGTTCTAGCAGATATTTTAGTAAACAAACTACTTATGTAAAACTAAGATTAGTTATAAAGCCACAGAGCATATCGGAAAATTACGGACTGAAAATGAGTATGCAATAGAGACTGGTGACATGATGATACACGATCGTTGCTATTAATTTACTGTAAATAAATGGAAGAATTAAATATTATGTAGCCTTCCTACATTTACTCGTGCACAAACACTGAAACCTACCTACTGTCTATTTTACACCACACACCTGGAGAATGTCGATTAGAAGGAATTCACTATCTTTTCACTTTGTCTTCACCTATATCAAGATGACACAATTCCTAATTTCCATTCATAATATGCACAAAATATTTCAGTCTTCTTTTCAGTTATCTTTTGAGTGCCTATCCAGTCACCTTTTGAATCCTAAAAAGTGTTGCGTTACGTAACATGACATGACAAGTAGATTCACCTTGCACTATTCCATGTTACGTATTCCTTGCATATAGATGTAGTGTAGCTCCATTTATTATCTGTCCATCTCTGAACATGTCTCACGATGAAGGTGCGAATTGCGGTCCATTAAACCACGCTCTCACAATTATCAGCTTTATGAGAAACTAAACTTATTTTACGCAATCACGCAAAATCGAAATTTTTTCTAGCTACGAGTAGGTATGTTAATCAATTGTATGAATTCATAACTGATCAAGAGAGCGGAAGCATTGACCAGGTACTCGTAGCTAATAGGTAGATCACCACGTTAGATGTCCGCTAGTTTCAAGTAAAACATTTGTTTTTGGAGGGTAGGTAAGTCGTTAATACTGGCTATAAATAATTGTTTCTGTGAGTGGGTGGCAACGTCCTCTTGTCGTCATGAACAACCCCTCACTATCCAGGACAATAATCAATAATCAAGCTTGATCAGCCTCCACCAATCCGCATTGGAACAGCGTGTTGGAGTATGCTCTAGACCTCCCACAACAGTGTCTGTGGGGGAGACCCGTGCCCAGCAGTGGGACGTCTATGGGTCGCAGCGAAGCTTGATCAGAACTCCAAAGGGCGCGGGTGGTCACAGAAAATTTTAGGACTTAAGGGGTGTAGGGTAAGATTTTAAAACATTTAAACTCAATAAAAGTTACTTTGTTACATTAGGTACATAATTGTTCAAAACTCAAAGCTCTATAATTTTCATAAACGTCATGTTTGAATCGATTATTTAAACTTTACTTTAGATAGATTCTTAACAATTAATTTGAATAGAAAATTCTCAAAACAGGGAAAATAATAGTTTGAAAACTGAAGGTGGTCAGTGGCCCTGAGGTTCCATAGCCCACTTCGTAGTGAGTCGTAGTGCGACAGAAATGAAAGTCCATTAAATTGAATACGCAAGAATTTTATCATAACGCACGGCTTGTGCGTAGCGACTCTCGTTGCTGCATTGTAATGAGCGTCTTATATGGAGCAAGATCATTTTACTAGAAAATGCTATTAAACTCTTATTCATAACACATTACATAGGGGAAACTTTTACGGTGTATGCGATGTGATTTATGTTCATTAGCGCAGATTACGCATTAAGTTAGGTATTTAGACGAGTAATTGAATTACGATGACCGTCAATCATTATGAGAATAACCCGTAAATAAAATACTTAGCATGCTCCAGAAAAACATGCATGAAAATAGTTATAATCTGCTTTCGCCAAATATGCAAGTCATTTCTTGAAGGATTTAGCTAGCTCGTTCTGTTATGTACCTAGTCGCATAAAAACCATGGAAAAATAAAAGTTTGTAATTCAGGCAGAACTGCAAATCAGTCTGTTTGACGGTCATTTCATTTGTTAGTCTACAATGGTGGGGGAAGTGGATCAGTGGGTTGGCCGCGCGGATGCAATTTGCTGCATTTCTCGCAAGCTACGGCAGGCTACGACGTGCCCTGTCGAAGCCCACACACTTGCATGCCAAACGTCCGCCGTCGCGACCGAATGATTTCGAAGCACCGAAACTGACACGGATTCGAGTGATTGATTTGTGATGAAACATTGCCACGAAAAACAGAATAAGCACTCACCTGATCGACGAAGTTCTCCGCCGTGAACCGCTTGGTGAACTCCGTAAACGTCTCCTTGTCCTGAAGGCTCTCCCGCCGCGCACGTTCCACTTTCATCTTCTTGATTCCAGTTATGTCCTTGGACATCTTCAGTTCCTCTATCAGGTCGGTCTTCGCCGTTTTGAAATCCACCGCGCTCGGTATGCACTGGAGGCTGACGGAGCGCGCGGGCGGCGGAGCGGACATCGTCTTCGTCGCCGTCTGCTTGAGCCTCACGGAAGTGAGCTCGGCGCTGCTGATGGCCGCCAGGGGCTGGTGGTGAATCTGCGGCGGCTGCGGCGGCGGCGGCGGCGCGGCGGGCGCGGGTGCGGGCGGCGGGGGCGGCGGCCGCGCCTCCCCCGCGCCCTCGTCCCTCTTGCAGGGCGCCGTGATGGTCTTCAGGTACTCCGAGGGCTTGATGAGGCGGTCGGGCGCGTTGTGAGGGAAGGCGGGCGGCACGAAGGGGAGCGCCGGCTGCTTGTTGACGAGGTTGGGCCCGCGCGGTCGCTCGTCGTCTGCCGATGCGGCCGAGCCGCGCCGCCCCGCTGCAACAGAGCGCCCGTTAGAGGGGAGAGAAAGTCCGCGCATCGGCGCGCGCGCATAGCCGAGCGCTCGACTGCGCCACCCGCATGCACGCGCCGTGTATACAGTGCGAGTTTAATCATTTAATCGCTCGTCAATTAATTGGGACAAGAATGGATGCGTTGCTAGTTTTTTGTCGTGCTTTCGATGTCTTCAATGAGCTTGTTGTAATGATTGATTGATTGATTTAAATATAATAAACTAGGTATCTTTACTGACGACAAACATCAGTTAATCCAAAACGGTTTACGTTTTCAAGTTTTGTATCGCGTGCTTTTAAACATAAATAAGCCACCAATGGTAAATATAATGTGTATGCGCCCAATTTTCAATAATTATGTTTAGATCCCATTCATCACCATAAGGTGGTGAGCCTATTGCCGGAAACTTTGCACAAACCCAGACTCCGAGCTGCTACCGGGCATTAGTCGGGCAACCTAATTTGTTGCTAACCCGGGGATCAAACCCGAAGGTTAGGTTACGACCACTGGACCAACGGGTAACATAACAATGTAAATGGGTTTTCCGCCGTCTGTTACCGATCTAATTGCCGACCGAGTGCGGTAGATCAAAGCGCACTTTTCATAACATTAATACAAACGAACGAACGTCGCATGTCTTGCATCGTGCTTGCATCTCGGATTCAATCATAAATTCAAAGCAACATCTACACTGCTTCTTTGTGTCACAAAAACAGTCGTGGCTATGATCTGATCGATAATACTTGCTAGCTTGAAACAGTAATCAATCATTTAGACAGGTAAAAAATATGCTACAATGCAATTACAAGCGTAGGTAAGACAGAAATTTCTGGCCATTTAACTGAGATTAAATTAAATACTTACATAATTGTTTGAATTGTTTTGTGAAAAGGGAAAGTCATTTACATATCACCTTCGCACCATCTCGTTGCATTTTTTATAAACGATGCCCAACCAACCCACGACCCCTGGCGTAACAGGCAGGGTCACTACCGATTGCGCCAACGGGCCAGTCAATTTATTAATTTTCAAGATTTTGATTAATTGTATTAATTGTATTAATAAAATACAGTGCATGTCA
Organism: Carterocephalus mandan; assembly: GCA_018250895.1. Taxonomy (NCBI): domain Eukaryota; kingdom Metazoa; phylum Arthropoda; class Insecta; order Lepidoptera; family Hesperiidae; genus Carterocephalus; species Carterocephalus mandan. Next base: position 6,871 of record DWTT01001739.1, on the reverse strand, counting down.
CTTATCGAGCAACCTTACTCAGACAGGTTCTTACTGAAAATAAGCGTCATGACATCATTTCCAGTCATGACCTCACGACATAATTCGTACTCTGGTACGGCTTAGTTTAATTTCATCAAAATGTAATGCCATGTGCAGGTCGCTGCAACCCATAGACCCCCACAACTGCGGGAGGTCTACTGCTCCAATGCAGATTGGTGGAGGGGTTACTGGTCCTCGACAAGTCTTAACGACAGTTTCCACCATTGAAAGCAACCGGACCGACGGCTTAACGTGCCCTCCGAGGCACGGTAGCGCCTATGAAATTTTGCCACTAGCGCTCACCCATCCACAAACCGACCGCGCCCGTCGTTGCTTAACTCTTTCGATCACATTGAATCGACGCGAGCCATTGGGCTATGGACGCTACCTACGCTACGTGTGAAGGTATTCTAAGCAAAATAAATTATTTTCTACTAGAATGTACTTATTCTACATCTCGCCAGTAACGCTTAGATCCCATATAGTGGTTGTTATGTTGATGAGTGATATTAGTGTGACCCCATACATTCAGACATGTTTATCCCGCAAGACATAGATTCCACCGCAATGGGCATTCGGTGCAGTTATGTTGAGCTGAGCTACAATTAAATTAAACTATTTCACGCCGCACTCAGACAAATTACTCGCTCCAGCGAGACGTTGTTAACTGGTTCCTAGTTACAAGCTACTGCCACAGACTCAATGCTTTTCAACAGATGTCTATTTAGTTTTTTTATAATCTTGAGGACTAAGATAGACGCAACTAAAAAAAATTTAACTGAAAACCACACCGAACCACATTACTACACGGAAGAAATGGTACTAGGTATCCTGCCGGGCGGTGGACTACCCCGGGCGAACTCTAAGAACACTTCTTACGGAGTAAACAATAAGGACAGAAACTATAAAGGTTCCATATTATAAGCTCTACTACGAAACATTAATTAAAATGTCTGGCTTTGGATCGTAATCAAGGAAAGAGATTTTTATATTTCATGATCAAAATTCTCCCGTTTCACTGTCATTACGTTAATATATTTTCATAGAAAATGATACGCGATAAACAAAGGTAAACCAATTTCAACATTCATTCAAATCACTTAAGCAGCTATTTATAGGTATAGAAGAATAATAATTTCGCAGAATAAACTTAAGGTTGATCCAATTTTTAATACATATAATTATAAGAGTCAACATCGGATTACACTATACGTAAAACAAGTACCTACCTACCTATAGGTACTTGTTTTACGTATAGAATGTTATTCTAAATAAAAATTGTGGACAGGATTTTTGAAATCGTTCAGGATTAAAGCTGATCACAGTTATGTTTTTAATTTGAGTTATGTGTATTCCTAATCACAGTTAAGTTGATGTTATATGTTATTATGTATCATATCATATGTATGTATATACTACATAGGTACTAATTTAATATATCAGAGAATCCTTGCCGCTCATTTTAGCATTAAAAAAATTAACAGAGCATTTCAGTTATAGATGTAACAGGTCTCCATATCTTACGAAAAGTTTGCAATGCATAAGTGCATTTTTGCAATGCATAAGTGCATTTTTTAAATGCATAAGTGCATTTTTGTTCCAAAGTGCTTGATTGCTTCGCCTATTTTGTCTGGCCACTCAGTTTGATGCAAGAATGGCTATGAAATTTAGTTAAATTATTTCAAGGTTCCTAAATTGGGTAGGTACTAGCTATTGTCAGGTGAGCAAAAAGCTGATTTTTAATTTCTTACACAACTACCCAGCAGGTAGATATATACCTAGGTAGGTATTCTGATATTCTAAAACATTCTACTGCTCAACCTTGAAGCGGTTTTATCTCAATGACATTAATGCCTTATAATGTAGTTTCACTCACTAATCGCAAGTACAGAAGAATATATTTTTTTTATAGTGACACGTGATTACGTACGTACTTTACGTACTTTTCTAAATTAGGTGCTATTTAAGAATGTAAATGTCACCTGCTGTAATGGTGAGGAAACATCGCGAGGAAACCTGCATGCCTGAGTTCTCCATAATGTTCTTGAACGCTCGTAATATTCTTGAACGCAATGGCCTGGTAAACTAAGACCTAACACCTTCCATTCCGAGACCCGTGCCCATCAGTGGGATAAAGAAAGGGTTGTGGCGTGTGACCACGCAACCATGATCGATCATTGGTAATTGAATTAGTTAATGATTAACTTAAAATCATGATTTCGATTGATCTAAATCATGCTCTTTCATCATAATGCTCATCAAAACCTTAAACCTGGCTGGTATATTGCAATTGCCATTAACCACAAAAAGTAATTAATAATGTAGGTACTTAGCATGTATGTACGTGGAAGCAATTCAACAAGCCTCTTCGTTCATAATATCCAGATACATATTTCACTTTAAGAAATTTAATTGCAAATTTCGCAGTAATAGATTATTTGTTATGATTATTATTTCTGTCCTTTCATTGTTTCCAAGAGATATATTGAAACGATAAAGAGTTTTGTTCAATGAACTTTTGTTAAATAAAGTATTACAGAATTTGACAGTGCTTTTGTTGTCTCTTTAATATTTAACTTTTCAACTGTCATAACATTTAAGTCTATCGTAAATTCTAAAGAAGATAGTAAAGGAGGATGTCCTACCTAGGCTACAACTAGAGCCCACTGTTGGGCACGGGTCTCCTCCACAGCCACAGCTGATAACAGACTCTAATGTCAACGAAATGTGCCATTTGTGAAATTTAATACTAAGTATAAGGTAACTTAAATACCTTATTTTACTTGTTATGTCAATCAATCTATTTTTTCCAAGTATCTTTCGTGTGTGTTGACTATATTAAACTAAATAAATAAATAACTCTCAGTAAAATCTGTAGTGTTTTGTGCGAGTCTTCAACCGAATACTGTCCCCAATCAGGCATCACTGAAAATCAGCGTCGCGTCCTAATCGTCGCAGGACATATTATGAGTGATGACCGGCCAGGGATATGCGGCATTTCTTTATTATTATTATTTTGGTTTATATGTCGTACTTAGTTTTGTTTGGCAATATGGAGTTAGTTTTTATTTAGTAATAAGGAACTGATTGTTGTATATTTACTGTTGTAAATAAAGTTTTTCTATTCTATTCTATTCTATTCTTTTCTATGCTATTCTAAATTGTCATTTTACTCAACATCAACATAACAATAGACAAAGCTTGGTTTAGTGCCTCTCGTGAAACCGCCTCGTCACGTCATCTGCAGATTTACTAACATACTCGTACATACATAACACGAAAGCACAAGCATGGGTAAGTTTCACTTTCTAGTAAGTGGCTTGTAAGTGACCACGGACGTAATAAATATCATAAAACACAACGTTTAATGATTTTATGATGAAATGCATGTTACGAGATAGAACAACGTGATTCTAAGGACGATGTTCGCTATCCGTAACCATCGATATAAGAAGTATAAAATGTGTATGTATGTAAAATACAAATATCTATAATAGAATAATTAAGGGTTGAACATTTTAGGTTTAGAATACCTGCTGTAGTTTGCACTGTGCTGCAGTATATGTTTAATAGAAGAAATGTTAATTAGTAGGTGTAATCGAAACTATTGTTATGTCTAATTCCACGCGAGCGAAGTGGGCGTCCACTAGTGTATAATAATGTTTGGATGCTCACACAATTAGCTCGTATGAATATCTAAAGAGATATCGATAAAATTAAAAAGGTAAAACTCATCGTAACTTCGTCAAGACTATCAGGGGTTACTTAGATAAAATCTTTCAATAGGCAAAATGAATAAAAAAAACCTACTCATGACCACCCAAGAAGAAATATCTCAAGGAAAGTAAAATCCTACTCCACTCCATACACTTACCGGCGAGCGGCCGAATCAGAACTCGACTAAGAGCCCATTAAACTCCGTAGAAAGTGAACAACGCTAATTACCGGACCCGCTCATAAATATTTAAAACGCCGAATTTCATACTGCCTTACTATATGCATGCACCCAGTTCAAACTGCATGCGTGTTTTGTTGCACTGGTTTGAGAATCACGTACGAGTACATATTAAATTTATATTAAGACGTGAAAGGAAATCTTTATATTCCCATTTAAGTAGTAAAAAATAAAATAAAATAGCCTTTATTTCCTTATCCTTATTTTCCATTTCAGATGTGGTATTTGTTTGTTAGTGTTTGGTTCTGTTTGGTTAGATAATTGCTTATTGTCTAATTGTTATTAGATAAGAGTTAGATCTTGCTATTGGATATGGACTCCTCCTCGGGTGAAGGCCTCCTACAGTCCTTTCCACTCTCTGTCCTTGCCAATAGTTTGCCATTCCATCCCTATAAATTCGGTTATATCGTCATATAAATAAGTAACTTTATTTTATCGTAAAACTGCAAATACAAGAAAAAACAGAAGGCCTAATTATCTGCTTAGCAGGTTAATAACATCCATATAGACACAGTACATCTGTGTGTTGTTGTGTCCAGTGCTGACACTTTTAATCACAACACTGCTTCACCTATTTGAGTGTAATCATTATTGTTTAATTGTAAGTTCTTTTTTTGTAGTTACCTAGACTTTCGTTAGGCGTGTGTAATCACCTCATAGCGAAATAAATTATTTGAATTTGAATTTGAATTCTTGTAAATTTTCTTTCTTTATTTCTTTCTGTTATCTGCACTGCAGCGATACGAATCTCTGGCGGGTCTGCACTCAGAATAATCCTGCTGGTACAGAAATGAACCAGTCATTTTCAGTGCAGCCCTGTTATATGCGATCAGGCGATCACAACATTCTATAAGTTAAAACTATTGATATCAGTCTCTAATGAAAAGTAAGTATATCAACTTCTAATGACAAGAAATATACTTTTGCTTTAAGATTCAGACTGTAATATAAGCCTCCATATTGTATCAGGACCCTTACTACTTAGGTACCTACTTAGTAAAGTATCTAACTGGTGCCTAGAATTTGGAACAAATCATGGAAAATTCAAATAATTAAATAGACTAATTATTGTCATATCGAAAGGATGCACTTGTCCAACATTGGTCATTGGTCGTCATAAATCAGTCAGTGCTGACCATATAAATTTATATCTATATCAAACTAAGTGAAGATATATACTTGAAAATGATCCTAATTAAAATGTATGTACCACTAATAAAACTAAAATTAATTTCCGCCAGTTAAACATTGGTTACATGCGCCTCACTCTTAATAGTCATAAAAAGCTTTCTAACTTTTAGAAAATCATAAGCTAGCAACAATAAAAATGCGTATTAATTACTTAAATATCTATGAAACTCAATTCACCCACTGTTTTATGTGACATTCTATACTTGATTAATTGATACACGGTAATAGATGTAACAATGAAAGTGCCTGCTGTAGAAGTAATTATTTTTTTATGTTAAGCCTTCATATCAACTGCATACATCCGCTTTTACAGATAACATAATACTACTATAACTACAAACAATTTCTACTGTCTACATCCGCTGCCGGTTGCCGCGCCGCACAATATTATCTTGACAAGAGACGTTCGTCACTGACTTACTGTTACATTTGTATATATAAGATCACGCCTGTATTTACCGAAGTAGTACAACTCTGTGTGTTCCCACGTTTCACCAGTCATGTTTAGGTCCCATGTGTATGTAATTTCAAATTCCATGCCATTAGGCTCAACTATTATTATTTAGTTGAGCCTAAATAATGAGCCTAATGCCATGGAATTTGAAATTAGAAAAACAATGATACCTAGCTCTTAGGATCGAACCGAAGACCTCTAGCCCTGGTAAATACTGGTTAGCAGAAAGTATTATTTATCGTGTGTATTACGGGTAATGGGTATTGTATCAAATCATTTTCTAGAATGAGACGTAATTAATAATGGTTATGTATGCAGGTATGCGTCCATAGCCCAATGCATCGCGTCGATTCAATGTGATCGAAAGAGTTAAGCAACGAAGGGCGCCGTCGGTTTGTGATTGGTGACCGCTAGTGAAAATTTCATGGACGCTACCGTGCGTCAGCACGTAAAGCCGTCGGTCCCGGTTGTTTTCAATGCTGGAAACAGTCGTCAAGCCTTGTTGAAGACCTTTGGGTGGCTTGAGAACATTCGACACTGGGTTGACCACTAACCCCTCCACCAATCCGCATTAGAACAGCGTGATGGAGTATGCTCTAGACCTCCCGCAGCTTTGTCTGTGGGGGAGACTCATGCAAAGCAGTGGGACGTCTAAGGGTTGCAGCTATTTTTATATACATATTCTTATGACTTTTGCAGTCTACTCTTCAGCTCTAGGCCCCAATGAGCTAATGAAGCGAGTGGTGCAAGCGGGACAGCGGGAGCTTCGACCCCCAGAGCCGCCTTTAGAGAACACACCAGCGATTGAGCCTGTGATTTCTTCCTTATAAATTTTTTTCTGACTTACCAAGTCTACTCCTCAGCTCGGAAGGCCTCAACGCCGGTTCCTCCAACACCAGCGGGGGCGGCGCGGGGGGTGCCGGCGGGGGCGGCGGAGGCGGGGGTGCCTCGTCCCCCGAGCTGCCGCCAGAGGACACCCCGGATGAAGCGGAGGCTTGGACCACCACTGTCTCGTCGGAGACCGAGGCGCGCCGGCTGCCGGCCGCTGATGAGAGGCGGCTGGCCTGGGTAGAGATAGACAATTAATATGCAAGCCAGTGAAGTATCAGCAATGATAGTCCAAATTCAAATTCATTTATTGTGGACCATAGTGTTGATAAGGTGTTACATAGTTAAAAAGTCTCTCTATGTCCTGCCATAAAGGCACACAATACAGAACTAGCTAGTTTTACATACAGTTCACAACAGAC
>DWTT01001738.1:0-11113 GCA_018250895.1 Carterocephalus mandan | reverse complement strand
TCAGTGAAGATGCAGCTTTCTAATTGTGAAAGAATTTTTGAAATCGGTCCAGTAGTTTTTGTGTGAAATATTACAAACAAATCTTTCCTCTTTATAATATTAGTACCTATAGATTCTTCGATCAATAATATTGATCGAAGTATAGATTGGATTGTTTATCTGTCATTTATGAGATTTGAAACGAGTGAGGCCAACTGTACATAAAACTAGGTATTTGACTATAAACGCAAATCCAATTTACTTAAGTACTTACCGATTGTAATTAAATTTTCTAATTAGTTAAGCAATTTCTAGTGGAAGAACATTTTAAAATTTGACTAACTCCTCATTATCTTTATGCTTAGTGTAATCAGACTTAATATTAATTGGCATTTTGACGTAAAACATTTGTAAATTTTAGTAGAATGCAAGATATTCAATTATATCGAAACTGTTTGCGAATCTAGCATTCATATTAGTGAGAAAATAAAATATATCTACTGATCGTTAAAATTTAAAAAAAAAGGTTTTTATATTTTTTATTTTATTTTCGTGCATTGTCATTGGAACCAAATAAATGTGCCAGCTCGAAAGCTTCAATGGAAGTGGGTGAAATATTGATTGCAAGATTCCAGGACATACATACATACATACATACTAGTGAAGTTAAATAAAAGCTTTTAAAACAGCTTCCCTGCGTGGGATTCGAACTCACGACCCCAGGCGTAACAGGCAGGGTCACTACCAATTGCGCCAATTGTTCCAGGGCTACACCCCATCGGTTACTTCTCCGCTGTTGAGTGTGGAAGCCGGTGACAGCCAGCGGCTATCGAACTCTCCTCTCACTCGAGCGGTCCGGGTTCAAACACCAGCGGCACGCACCAATGACTTTTCTAAGATATGTGCGATTTAAGAAATTAAATGTCATTTGCTATAACGGTGAAGGACACATCTTGAGGAAACCTGCATGCCTGAGAGTTCATCATAACGTTCTCTAAGGTGTGTGAAGTCTGCCAATCCGCACTTTGCCAGCGTGGTGGACTAAAGCCTAATCCCTCCCGTTCTGAGAGGAGACCCGAGCCCAATAGTGGGACAAAGAAAGGGTTGTGATGATGATGATGAGTGTGGAAGCCAGTCGATCGTCGCGCGCGCGGTTCCACTAGCTGATAGTCGCTAATTCCCCCTAGATGAACAGAACGACATGCTGCTTGCCTCAGCTTGCTAATGATATAGAAATGATCCAATCGATACAAACACGGATCGATTAAATATCACCGGATATCAATCAGTTATGTAACGGCAGAGTCGTGTTCTATGCAACCATGTTATTAAGGATGTTTACAATGACAATATGAGAATTTATGACATCCCATTAAAAGAATTATTCAACTATTCAAATCCGGTTATTATTTTTCTGCAGCTGTGTACCTAATGCTAATGTTTATAGCCCTGTGTTCGTGAGTGTTCCTGTGCCTTGTTTGTTTAGTTTGCGCTGATATTAGCATTGTGCAATGCACATCTAGAAAACGAAGCACGCAAGCGTTCATGAAATTTTGCGATTAGCAGTCACCGCATTAGTTAAATGCTATTATGCTATCAATCGGTTGATTATGTCTCGAGCCACTTGGCTACGAGCGCTTTTTTATGGATGGATGGATAGCAATGGAGCACGTAGAACCAACCGTTCGCTGCAATCCATGACAACTGTGACATACGGAAAGGACTGGAATGGTTAATCCAGTTAGCAGTCTGTTAGAATAACAAGACATATTGCGCAAGACAATAAAATGAAGATAGTACCTATTATTATAACCAGCAAGTCAGGCAGGTTTCATAAATACTTATATCGTTAGCTATTTTCCGTAAGAAGAAGAAGAAGAAATGTATTTATTTTCACACAAAACACTATACAAATCGACTTTTTAACAATGAACTTAAAACTACTTAAGCTATGTACAGTGTCATGCGTGAAAAAAGGGCTACGCTCAGCATACTGCCATGTGATACAAGGCTGCTGATTTTCAGTGCAACCCTTTTTTCGAGCAGTTCCATATGTGGTGACAATACTACTAATAATAATGAATACATAATTAGTTAAAATGATACAAATATTAAAACAACTAGGAAAGCAAAAATTCCAAAACTTTAGTGTGATAAAAAATACAACAAAATACTAAAACAAAGGAAAAGCTGTTATGCGGCAGTTTATTATTCACATAGAGACTTTAGAAGCAAAATAAACTACTGTGGAGATCTATAGAATAGTTAGTTTCCTATATAAATCATCTTACGATATCTCAAGTAATCTCACAATACAAAAAATGAATTCAATTGAATGAGTGCGATTTTTTATTTGTATTATTAGGCAATGTGAGGACAATGATTTATGATGCCGGACCTTCGAGTGGGAGACCAAATTGTTTATCATTCGGCCATCATCGAATAAGCCAACACAGATTACCTGAAAAAACCGACCAAGTGCGAGTCGGCCTCGCGCACTACGGCACCATTATCTACACAAACGGCATAAAATCATGTCTGTTGTATGAGCCCGCCTTAAATTTTTATTTTTGCTTTTTTTAGTTATTTGTTGCTATAGCGGCAACAGAAATACATCATCTGTGAAAATTTCAACTGTCTAACTATCACGGTTCATGAGATACAGCCTGTTGACAAATGGACAGACGAACAGCAAAGTCTAAGTTATATGGTCCCGTTTTACCATTTGGGTAAGGAACTCTAAAAATGACATTGTAAAGCACTTAAACCAATTTACGTTGTCTACAAAGACAATGTTTGTGTTGTGTTGTCCATATTATTATGGTTTAGAATTGTACCTATACACATTATCATAACTGCCTCGTTGGTTAACGACTGTTAAAATGGGTTCCTGGATTCGAGGTCGGGCAATGTATTATTGGGTTTTTATAACCTGAAATCCAGTAATAGCTCGGAGTCTGGATTTGTGCCTGGTATGGCAATGGCGGTGACAGCCCAGTGGCTATCGAACTCGCCTCGCACCGAGTTCAAATCCACACGGCACGCACCAATGACTTTTCTGAGTTATGTGCGATTTATGAAATTAAATGTCACCTGCTGTAACGGTGAAGGAAACCTGCATGCCTGAGAGTTATGCATAATGTTCTCGAAGGCATGTGAAGTCTGCCAATCCGCACTTGGCCAGCGTGGTGGACCAAGGCCTAACCCCTCCCGTTCCGTGAGGAGACCCGTGCCCAACAATGGGACAAAGAAATCGTGGTCGTGTGGTGGTGTGTATGGCAATAGGCTCACCCGTCACCATCTATTAGATACATGGATACCTCTGCTCACCCCTTCGCGTCACGCCTGTATTTCCAGGCGTGACGTTATGTTATGATTAGAATTTGACGGTAGCGAATAGAATTGAAGGATAGAATTTTTATGATAATTATTGTAGGAGGAATTTGCTTTACTTTTACCGTGCGACCTGTCGTCAATGCACACGGAATGTCGCGCGACTAGGTACTCGTACTATAGTCGCGCGGAACCTTGGAAAACATAAAGTCATTATGTCTACATTTCATTACAACCTGAGATTTGTACTGATGGCTTAATGGCGCACAGGTTTGTATGGTTTCATACTCGGAAGGATAAACGAACACTTTACTTTAAGACAATCACTTCTATAGTAATTGAAATACAAGACAAGTGATGTAAAAAAAATAATGGTGTTCCAAAAGGGGGTATTTTAGGCCCATTATTATTTCTTGTTTATGTTATTTTGACTTCAAATGCATTGAAAAATTCTATGACGCGCTTTGAAGATGGCTGCACCCCCTTAACCTACAAAAGGAGCTGAATGTCTTCATCATTCATTTCTTCAGAATAACCTGGCTATAGCTGGCCTGTTCCTAGGTACAAAGCGAATTCAATCACGAACAATTACGATGTTTTGCTACAACACGCAATCGCCAGCACAATGGGTGCGGCGTTACCTCCAACACAATGAGGCGCGGCGCGCGCTGGGACTCGCTGGCCGACCATTGTGTTGTGGAGGGTTGGCGGCGAGGGTAAAGTAAACAGACGGTGGGATGCGATTATAAGAAGCTTTTTATGAACAAAGATAGCCAAGATATCCAAAGAAACCTTGGGGTATTGCAACCTAATCAAATGTAGCCTTAGTTCACGTACATTGAATAGCAATTACGCCTAACCTTTTCATACTTTATGACAACCATTCATGGAAAGAATCTGTTGTAAGGTAACCAAAAATGTGGTCTGTCTCATTTTTATCTTCTCATCTACATTATCGCATATATTTAATGTGTGTTTGCACAATACCCTAATCCTCTGAAATTATTTCGCATAATGTGTCCGTTGTTTCTATTGAATGCATGCGTGACGTCGATCTCACAGCTCACAAATGCAAGGCTGTTTCCACAATACAACAATTGTTGACACGAAATGGAAGTAATTAACCTATTGCCAACCCTTAGGCTTCATATTAATTTGTACACGCTGGTCAAACTTGATCAAGATTCAAATTGCTTTGTTCATTTTTAATTCATCCTTGACCTTCTGCTAAACGCTTACCATCAGAATGCTAGTTGTTCAATCTGCCATTTGATTTGAAGTGCCGACTGGCCGTGTTTGCCCTTCCTTCACATTGTCAGTTTACTCAGGGTTTCAATAAAAGATTAGTAGGCCAGTACGAAAAAACAAAACTGCAATGAGTTCGTAACTTATTACGTTGCAGGCTGTATTATTTATCATTAATCTGCATTACTAGTTATATTTATTATTATACCATTACTGTGTTCACTTTAAGTTCTTTGTAGAAGTGGTAGATAGATGCATGTCATACTCCAACTATTAACTAGCTGTGTTTAGGTCTTATGTAATAGGTATTGCCATAAATTTGACACAAATCCAAGTTAGTTGTAGCATTTCGGATTAGCTGGGTATTTTCAATTAAAAAAAAACCGATGATGCTTTATCCGACCCGGGGATCGAATCCAGTACCTTTAAGCGAGTGCGCTCACTTAGCGACCTATTAATAGGAGACTACTTATTAGACTGTGACATGTTCCGAATGTAACTATTGGAAACTAACTTCTCAAGATTCGGGAATAATATTCTCAGCGCAATGCAAGGATTTATTTTCATTCCTGTTTATATTTCCCACTCACTTCGAACATAGCTGGTAGGTTATTATGCCGAAACTAAAATCATGGTAACCATTGCTATTTAATCCAACTTCTTCCGACAGCTTCAAGATGAGTGAAATATTTATTCTACAACTTCATGAAGCGGAAAATCATGAGTTAATATATGAGGCATTGTCTTAATGAAGAATTGATGTTCGAGCACTTTCGTTTCATTCAAGTGTCCAAATATAAAGTAAGTGATTTGTTATTGGACCAACAAAACGTTTTTAAGGATTATCTTACTGTACTTTTTGCTTGTACTCATAACAAAAGTAGGTACCGAAAACTTGTTTTGTTAAGAATGAAAGTGATCGTGCTCTCATTTTTTTCTCCAAACATTTTATTGTTGTCGTCAATCATTTTTAAATTTTCGTTTTGTATATAAGTAGTTTGCCATTTTTATTTAAGTGGTGTACATTACAGACTTTCGATTTCAATCAGTCTTTGTATGTACTTTAATAAGATTCCACTCTATCATTTGATTTGCATTTAATTTAATTGAGATTTCGTGGAAATATCCGATTGAGATCTAATGGTATCCCTGACCTTTTTTGAGGGCAAATCCCAAGAGCAGGTACAACCCGAGATTTTTATAGAATCTCGTATTATTGTATCATGATACGGCGTTGCTTATAAACATCGAGAATCTGATGACAGTTCGGCAATTTACAAATCGATAATATTCGTGGTGATACCTGAATTTATCCGAAATACCATGAGTTTGTGGCGCTGTAGTGAGTGATACTGACTGTCGAAACGCGGGTCCCAGTTCGAATCCCAACCGGGATAGATATTTACCTCGCAGATAAATACACGGATTATGGATAGTTAATTGTCTTGTTTCTTGTTTGTGTGCGCCTATTGTAATTATTGCTACACAGGTCCATGCACTGACCTACGAGGTCTGTGGGCCCAAGTCTACTGCGGTGATTTGAATAGTCGTCTAGGGCTATAGATGTTAAATATGTTCACTGTTTTTTTTTTGTTGCAAAAAAGGACTTCTCAAATACACGATATCTTACTTTGGCACGAAGTTTCAAACCTCTAATGAAAGAACTGCACTGACAGCGAATTAGCAAAAAAATGCGCTTAGTTCTCATTAAGCAGACAGTTGAAAAAGTATTCTGCATACCGCGTTCCGCTTACAGCGCCTGTTAAACCACGTCATATTGCGTAAATGCGTGTGAGGCGAGTGTTGTGTATGCGTTCTGTCACTGAATTTTGATTTTTATTCCCAGGAAATAAGGCTTATAATACGGGTGGTGTTACATGGACGGCTTTTGCAACTGTTTGGGCTCGGATTACTGTCATTCGTATTATTTAGTAATATCCTTTAATCATAATTCAGTTCAATTTGGCTCTCAAACCGCATGGTTTATTCAGGTAAAGGTAACAGTAAAACTGATTGTCTTGCTCTAATAGCTTCCCTACAATGTATGACGGGTTTCCGATGATTTGTTTTTTAATTTCACTGATATACGAATATCGTCAATGCGTCTACGAATTTCGTACTGTCTCTCAATTCAATTTCACTAGCGCGGCTTATCTAAAGAGTGGTGGTCTAGTTTGAAGAGCACCATGTAAATAAGTACCTAATACATATAGAAATCGTATAATCTATAAGACCTGATTAATTTCATTTGTACTTAGTCTTGTCAATGGCAAATTCAGCCTTGCCAAGTATGGGTAGAGCTTCAAAGGCTCTAGGAAAGGCCAAATAAAATTATCTACATTAATAAATATCATATCATATCTATATTTATAATAATAAATGAGTGACAAAATTTATATTAAATGTCTTATTCGCTCGCTTCGACCCATAGACGTCCCACTGCTGGGCACGGGTTTCCCCCACAGACACAGCTGCGGGAGGTCTAGAGCATACTCCACCACGCTGCTACAATGCGGATTGGTGGAGGATTTAATGTCTTATTACCCAATTATTATTGCTGCAATTCTCTATTATCAAATAGGAACCCCACTCAGCTTATGCCATGGTTTTAGAAGAAAACCAAGACGCTGATTTCTGTGTGCCCTAGTAGGAGTCAGTTCAGTTTGTAGCCACAAGAATAATTCCTACCAACTGAGTTCACCAACACCAACTCAAAAGACTGGTAAGTCAAACCAAATACGCACTTGTAGACACAATAATTCAAAATGTTCAGACGGAAAGGTATGATCAAGTAATTTTAGCTCGAATTAATATTCAAGACGTTTAGTCGTCCGCGCGGTCAGTCGCACATGAACAGACGGACGTAGTTTTTACGAGCTTTTTAACATTTAACTCGTATATTCAATTGTTTATTCCACGAGTGTCCAACGCGTAGGTACTACTTCATTCATTCAAATATTTAGAAGTTAAAAATGAGTTAAACGCATGACTTTGTAGATTGTAGACTTTACGACGGTTAATCGCAAAGTGCGAACTTGGCGAGTCTACTTACCCTGAGGATGCCTTGTTATGGGGCGAAACTGTGTGTATTTATTGATCGCATGTGCATGTTTTCCTGTGTGGGAGGGAGGGAGGTGCTGCGTGCATGAAGGTATACATACATCACCATACATTTTTGTTCTCGGATTAGTTGCAAAGTAGATTAATTTTTGGTTTGTAATAATGGAGTTCCGCAAAGTAACGCCTGATACTATTAATTAAAAGCGTATTTTTTAGTTTCTTTTTAATCCATGGAAGGGAGAAAGGTGCATATAGCACCAACCACTAACGGTCACCCATCCACAAACCGACCGCGCCGGTCGTTGTTAACTCTGTCGAAGACATAACCGAACATAGAATCGACGCGACCCATTGGGCTATGGACGCTCCATTCTATGTTGTTGCTTGCTAGCCTCATACGCAGTCTTTCCCCGTTGTTCCTACTTCACTCACCCACCTAAACAGCATTGTTTCACCGCTAAGTAACAATCGAATGCGCTTTCAGTATTTAGTTACGCTTTTTGTTGATTTGAAGCCGCAACTGATGCTATTAAATCACGGAACTTAGGTCAGTTCTACCGTTGTTGTACTAATAAAATATCGACTTGTAACTTGAAGCGCTCAGAGCCCTGTGTCGTACGTACGAGACCTACCGAGTTAGGCCGTCATTGGCTAGCGGTATTCTCTTATAACTAACTTTGAGCATACTTCATAGCGGTGCTCCAGTGCTGATTGGGGCTTAGTGGCAATCCAATTGTCGGAAGTTTTTAGGCCGGCCAAAACTCTCCTGGCTTCACAACTGATACAACCGGGTCTGTCCCGGTTGATTGGCTTAACGTGCCAATACACGCAAGGATACGAAAAATGTTACCTCTAGTGGTCTTCATCCATTAGGCGGTTCAGACCAAAGCGGAGTGGGATGAGTGCGAGTGGGGGCGACGCCGGGCTATGTGGGACTTTCACCCACTAAAACCCGCTCGGTGGCCTACTCCGGCGCTACAGGAGGACTCCGGGCCCGGGATCTCTTGTAGAACGCGCCGGTGCCCTCCGGCGCTGCGCTCAAGACGGGCTCTTCCCAGTTTACACAACGCTGTGCAACCACAAACAGCGTCGTCTTTCCCGGGGTCACACGATGGACAGTTCTTCCACAGTTCCACCTCTTAGTGGCTCAAATTATGGGTTCAATGTTTAGATCGTTCGCGTTGTACATGCCTTGAAATATGAAAAGTTGATACTAGAATTTAAATCTTTTATTGTCACCAATCTTCAGGTGATAGGATGAAGGACTCCTTACCTCGCAGAACACTATTTTCTTAGATAAAATTCACACGGACGAAGTCGCTGTCATTAGCTAGTTTCCTTCTAATAAAGATGGCTTACCAGCTGTCTACGGTAGTATTCAGGTAGACTATCAACCTATAAAGAACTGGCTAGACGGAATGTTTATAACATTCCTGATGTCAACACAACACGCGGTCAAACCGGCATTAGATCGCAAGTATACTTGCATAAGCGTGGCGTCGCGTGCTTAATATAATCTGTGCTGCTGTCATTTGCGCCTGGGTGAAATAAAATGCCAATCAGCGTTGCTTATTCCAAATTCAAATGTTACATTGCATTGTTTTTATTGCGTCATTTGTTTATGTTTAGCGTGTGTTTAGCAATTGTAGTGGTTATTGTTATGGGGAAATTACAAGTTTTTTGCTAATCTATTTATTTATATTAATAGGTCGTTTCAAATGCGAATGATTGTTGGTTTGATAGATACGAGTCAGTACATCTTCACAACTTAGGTAATTAGGCAATCGATAAGTCTCTTTCAAGCTTGAGTGAAAAACAAAAACTCTATTATTAGCTTCAACCGATTTTGATTTTGTTTTTTTTTTGTTTGAAAGGTGAATTAGTCGGGAATGTTTTTAGCTATGTTTGATAAAAATCGGTTCAAGATGGCCGCCGCCACGAAATGGCGGAATATATTGAAAACAACCGGGACGACGGCTTACACGTAATGTTGTTTGACGGATACAAATATTGTCACAAATTACGTCTTCGTAGTAACTTAGTACATATTTGTCTGCTCATATTAATTTAACGACTGGAAGTTTCTCGAAATTCCAAGGTGTGCTTACAACCGACGTTGGCTACCCACGTGCGCGGGCCCGCCTCTGTTCATTCTTTATGGTCTGTGGGCGGTGAACTTGATGCCGTGCCAGCATCTGCTCAGCTGAAAGGACATTTAAATTAACTACTAGCAAGATTAGGTTTGAAGACATCAAATATTATTCTCATATACACTTCAGTCATATCTTCCAACCCGGTTGGTCACCGTGGAAGATCATGACCAAAACCCTCATACACACTACCACATAAACACTTCAGTCACTTACATGACAACATTATTAAAATAAATAAACATCATTAGGTACATTTATCTATACTATTAATAGAAAGAGGAAAAATTTGTTTGTAATGTTTTCACACAAAAACTATTTGACGTTTGTCACAGATGTCATAGGAAGCAGAGGATGGATGCAGGCTCGTTGCTAGTATCTTTATTAAAAAATAACTAAATAGTATATAGTATAGTAAATAACTACACAGATCCTTGGTCATTATTATTAGTACCTACATTAACTACGTAATTAAAAAGACTAACTGAAGAACTTTTATAATATCGCTGTCAATAAAGCTGTAGATTATCATACATAATTTAATCCTAATGAAATATTTATCGAAACATTAGGTCCGTTCTACTACGCACGTCTTGTTATGCATAGAATGGAACGCAGGCACAAGGTCGAACGTACAAACATCCACAAACATTCCAAAATCGCTTTAAATATTAAATCCATGCTTAATACATATTGTCAACAGAATAACACAAAGAGGTCTTCTTTTATGCATATTAGGATGTTTCCATTTAATAGATACTTATTTATTTGTTTTCCGTATCTGCAACATTTTTGAATTAAAAGGCAGTTTACAACGTAAACTAAATTATTTTTAAAAAAAATTAAATCTTAAATAAATAAATATGTTGGACATTCTCACACACGGCCATCTGACCCCAAATTAGTCGCGAGCCTGTATACTATGGGTGTCAGAGACTGATATATATTTTTTTTTTATATATACATACTTAAATAGATAATACTAACATTCAGACACAGAACAAACAAGTGTTCGTCACACGAATGTTTGTCCTGAGTGGGGTTCTAACCCACGACCCCTGGCGTAACAGGCAGAGTCATTACCGATTGCGCCAACGGGCCGTCAAACCCGTCAAACTATTACATAGCTTAACATCAAGCCAGTATTACCCCGAAGTGGTAGGCAGATGCACCATTCACCAGTTGTATTTAGATCCCTTGTGGTAAACGCAAAAGCGTCCATAGCCCAATGTAGCGTCCATAGCCCAATGGCTCGGGTCGATTCAATGCGATCGAAAGAGTTAAGCAACGACGGGCGCGGTCGATTTGTGGATGGGTGACCGCTAGTGGCAAAATTTCATGGACGC
>DWTT01001737.1:0-11113 GCA_018250895.1 Carterocephalus mandan | reverse complement strand
ATGTCAATCAGTAAAGATGCAGCTTTCTAAAGGTGAAAGAATTTTTTAAATCGATCCAGTAGTTTTTGTGTGAAAACATTACAAGCAAATGTTTCCTCTTTATAATATTAGTATAGAAAAAGTATTGTAATGTTCTTGATAGATTGAGATAATTTTTTCAACACACCATTATGTGCGTGCCTGGAACCCAGCCTGGCCCATCCGAAGTGGGAAGGCGTAACCTAATACTGACTAACGCGTACTTTGTCACCAAACAGAGGTGATTGTTCCTTTTTCGAAACCAACTGCCGGTATTTAACGCGAGAGGGCGTCGAAATGCTACTGAACTGAACACAGATTTGTTGCAAATAATGAATCCGCAATGGAGCAGCATGGTGGAGTATGCTCTAGGCCTCCCGCAGATTTGTGTTGTTTCCCGGAGGAGACCCGTGCCCAGCAGTGGGATGTGGTATGGGTTGCAGGTTATGGTTGGTAGACACGTTTCTTACTGATTTGTACCTTTTCTATCGATATAAGAAGCACACACACCTACTGCCGCCCATGGCAAGTATGGCAACAGGTGCGTTGAAAACAAGATGGTCGCCTCTAGAAAATGGTAATCGGAAACCAGAAGTTTAAGCGACAGTGCATTTATGGGTACAACTGCAATGTATATTATCTAAAAGATTTGAACAACAGAAACAATACGCATCTATAAACGCATCACTCTTGAAGTAATTCTTGTCGTAATTGACCGGGAACAGTTGGCCTATTTTCGACTTAAATCACACGTGAGTAAGTCGGTAACCTTAACTATGAATATTGATACTCATTGATACGAATTATTCTTTTTATTGATGTTTTTCCATGGAAGGAATTACCTAATGTTTTTTTATAATTTTTATAACATCAATAATACAAGTTCAACAAACACGACAAATGATAACAGGCGTGAAACAAGTCGCATCACACGCAATTAATTTTAACGCTAATCAGAGCGCCGCCCGCCACAACGCCATAACCTAAAATCAACAAAAACGCGTAACAATACGGCACGCGGCCATCACGGGGCAGCAGCGACTTAGCCCTAAATCATACAGACCTAATTTCACGCTCGCTCTTAGTTATTGTGAGAGCCAGTATACCCTGTCACGGTATTCGTCGCGGCTGGTTAGTCCGCTTTGATTGAGACGTTACTTTTTTTCACATTTCGCTAACGTTGAACGCAGCCAGGGTCAAAAGGTTTGCGATTCCATAACAATGTTTGTAAAAGCGTTCCACACAATGCACGCGATACAAACCGTCGCCTGAGCGCTAATTTCAAATTTTCTAGTGAAATTAATTCAACCATCCAAATCTAAGCTTTTCACAATAGAATCGCGGGTGATTTACTAAAAAATAAATAATGGTGCTTTTTCTCGTATAAAGAAAGTGTTTGTCTAAGAACAATGAAGTGTACCGCAGCGGGACATCTAGATACGCGGCCGGGGATTTTCTTAAGATTTTTTTATTTGCACTTATGCCTTTGGTGAATAGAGTCGGATCCTTAATTTACGCATCGCTAGATTTATTCTGTAGTTTCGCATTTGTAAGGGATTGTTCTTGGAGCGCGTTTTGTAACATTGCGTAGAGCGGCTATTGTGGAAGAATTTTATTCGGTATCAAAAGAACTTTGTTGTCTGGACTTGATTATTGGCCTCTGTTGTGTAGCCTTCTCACTGTAAATATAATATTTATTATTGAAATTAAACTGATGAAGATAGTAGCCAGGTGTTGATACATTTCCTGATCGTTCCTGATTAACTTATAACCAAAATTATGTACGACAGAAAAATACTTTTTCGCACTGATATTCAGTGGCCTATATTGCACTAGGAAAACAAGACAATGTTACAGATACACTTAAGTCTTCTAAAATACGTATTTACTGATTAAATATATTTATATCGGCACCAGGCAGATATAATTTTTTTAACTAAAATGCAAATTAGATGCAAATTTTTTATTCAAATGTTTTCACATAAATTTTATGTTAATGTTTGTAATTGTTAATGTAATTAACATTATATTGTTAATGTTTGACGTTTTTAGTAAAAACAAAGTCAACTAAATTAATATAGATCCATTAGTTTCGGAGTTGCTTGTATATTGCATCAATGATGCCACAAAGATATACAAGTTAAACTTATAACACTCCGTTTTTAGTTAGGGGTTACAAAAAAGTAAATTATCCTTGCTAGAAGTCTAATTTGCCTGATGAGCCGTAGTAGCCTGAGTACATTACTTTCCTTGAGCCCGACACACAGTTTCGAATTTTCCTACGAGCAATGATCTTACCCTTCCACAGCTGCGCCTTACACGCATCACTGGCGGCTCACAGCATCCCGCTCTTAGTAACGAATGCTTTGTGCATGCCGATAGATTAGACCGGCTTAAGGCTCGAGAGTCAACGGAGATTTTTAGGAAAAAGAAAAAATATCTAAAAATATCTTTATTCATATCGCCATCGATATAATGATGAGAAAATAGGTATATAGTTAGATACATATCAATTAAACAAGTAATAAAACGAGCTATTTACAGAATTATTTTTTGGCAAATGGTATATTCGTTCGATTCATTGGAATCCGTCAGGAAGGTACTACTGACGCAAAACTGGGCAAAATGTGGTTGCGAAACTGACCAAATTCGAAGGACAAACTGACTAAATTGTATTAGATTTATCTTGCCATTACCAGAGCGCCAATAATATATAGGTATCAAAATTTTATTTCACTTGATATATTTAATTCGTAAAGACATTAAAGTAACTTGTGACGCATCTTGTGGGTACCTAAAATACGCGAACTAAACATGAAGCGTGTTCGCTTTGTGGATTTGAGTAGGTCCTTATTAGCAATCGTATTTTGCATTTTTAAGCTTTTTCTTGAATTTTATCGATTGTTTAAATGTGACAGTTAATGTAACTTTATTCCATTATACCCCTTTAGCAAGTAAAACCTATGAAACGGCTTTGAACTATTCACTGTTACCGCTCGTAACTTGAGCCTTGCGTATCACATTAAAAAAGGATGAGAATTCTTTTCACCGATAGGTTACAGATTAGATCGTCGCGGCCAATTTGACGTGCGGTATCTTCCGCAAACCGCCGGTTTTTTGTGCGGTATTGACTTACGACGCTTTTGCAATAGATACGCGAACGCTTTTTAATGTTTTATAAACTAAACATACCATAGACTCGTACACATGTTTATTTTTAAAATTGATTTAAGCGTCCAATATCACCTAAGTACTCGTAATTACCTACCTATCGTTTTTATTTACATTAATAGGTACATGGGAGTGAGTTATATGTTATCTAATTATGTAACAACGCAAAGTAATAAATAATGCCAGTAACCTGCGTAAATAGTAAACCTACCCACATATTTAAAAGCCAAAAATATAGAGAGTTTAATGAGATGTACCCTTTTCTGTACCAATGAATTCGTAAACAAAGAACTCTGAATGTATAATCGTGTTGCATCTGTTCTAACTGGAGGGGAATATTAACGTGGAATATTAGTTATAAACTGCCGCCAAATTATTACGAAAGCCATCTTATGGAGTCGCTATGTTAGCTGATAAATCTATAAGTAATAATCTCAAGTATGATAATAGCATATTCATTTCTTTTATTATTATTTTTACGATTTACAAGGGATAGAGCGTCAGAGGAGTCGCCACTGTCGTATGCCCTGAAGGATCTTTCAAGGTTCCTACTTTACGTTCCTTTTTTGAACAACCCCATGTCTTTAGTTCACTAAAAAATTATTTATTTATTAATATTAAATATTTCTTACATGTCTTGTCACAACCTAACCTAAAACATTAAATCAGAAGTAAGCTCATTCTATAGTTACCAACACGGAAAGCAAAGTAATTAAAACATTAGCGATTTAATAATTTTATCATCGCTATCACAATCCTATCCATCCATCGTTATCCAATGCCGGCCAAAACCTTCCCAATGGACGTCGCTCCGATACATTCATATTATGAATATTATTTTATTTTCTTTATCAATACGGGCAGATTTGAAAATAGAATGGTTAGCGACATTTCAATGATGAGTAGATTTTCTTAAAAAATGTTTAGGTACGTTCTCGCCAGTGAACTAGGTATCTTAAAGCCCAATCTTATATGACGTAAATAATGGTAATAATTACTCATAAAAACTTAGTCTTATCAGGTGCCTACACGGTACTTATGCCTAATATGTGGTTAGTTACCATGAAAACATAAATATCACGAGAAGCCCTACGTTAGCGGTGGCCACAATGGTTATTTTAACGTTGTAGTTACTAACTAGTAACTATCTACAAGCGGTGACAGCCCAGTGGCTATCGAACTCGTCTCTCACTCGAGCGGTCCGGGTTCAAACCTCAGCTGCACGCACCAATTAATTTTCTAAGTAATTTGCGATTTAAGAAATTAAATGTCACTTGCCATAACGGTGAAGGACACAACGTGAGGAAACCTGCATGCCTTAGAGTTCTTCATAATGTCCTCGAAGGCACGTGAAGTCTGCCAATCCGTAGCCAGCGTGGTGAACTAAGGCATAATCCCTCCCATTCTGATAGGAGACCCGTGCCCAACCGTGGGAAAAAGAAAGGGTTGTGATGATGATGATGAACTTTAAACCAATGCTTCAAAAACGGGATTTCACGCCTCATATTTACTACTTACCAAAAACTAATAGGTATCATACCCATCTGATCTACCTAATCTTCTGATTACTGAAACTGGATTATCATCTACATATTTAACCAACCTTAATCATTTTATTTACCTACTCTTCACTGCAGACGGAACTTAATTTTATAGTACATCTTTCAACAACCTTTTACGAGTAAATTCAAATGTGAATAACTGCACTAAAGGAATATTATTTTCAAACTGGAAATAATTTACAAATGAAAACGCGGCGGCAGCCGAATATTCGAAAAAAACTTGAAAGGGCAGGGCATTCCGTTTTCAAAACGTGCGTCGGCCGAACCCGCGCTTTCCCCTTCTGTGGAAATTCACGCACACAAACACAAAACGTGCACAGAGAATTTACATTCCAGTTCGAAATTCGAACGTTCGCAACTTTATAATAAATCTTAATTATCTACGGTAGACTACTACTTACTACAAAAACAATTTTAATCTGTGGTTGTAAACATCTTGATCTTGACGCGTCTCCTGCTTTTTAACTACCTTGTTTTGATTCGACGCCCAGGGATAACGTATCGACATATAAAGTTACATACTTATTCGCAATTCAATAAACTAGTTCGGATACTTACACAATTTAATCTCAAGTCCTTACCTTTCAGAAAAAAAAAATACATAAATAATCGAACAGTAACCGATATTAAAACAACACGATGCATCATATTTCCCCCGTAGTACACACACGCACAGCGTCCGTCCTTGTCTGCTGGTTAGTTTTTCCATGTGTTGTTGTCTCTTTCGGGGTAGGGCGTGTACTCATCCGCGATTGGTGGAGGGGAGAATGGCGCTCGAAGCCGTCGGCAACCTCCCGACGGCATTTTCCCGACGCGAGGCGTTCGAAAATCGAAAATTGTAACCGCGGATGAAATTCTTCGGTGTTTCTCATGAGCTTCTTACAATGTGATGTGTCTTCGGTTCAGTGTTTTATTGCACACCCATAACCCATAATTACGTTGCAGAAATATGTTAAAAAATATATGTGCGTCTTGGTGTTTTAAATAGGTAACAAATTGTTATGAAGTGTATAATTTTATTCCTATACAAAGGCAAATAAAAATGCACCAATATCACTAATCTAATTATTTAAAAGATATCTTTTGTGAGATTTGTAGATAAATTGATTTTCATATGTTTGTAAGGTTTAAAAGAAAATCTAATACTTACCTACTTAGATGTTGTTGTGTCAGTTTGAAAAAAACATGAGATGCTGTTATGTAGGTAATTTATAAAGTTACAGTTGAAAATAAACATTGCTAAAGTGAAAACTCTACACGTACCAAATCGTAGGTAGGTACTAACCGGAGTGAGAGTAGGAGTGGAGTGCCAACGTGTAGAGTTTTTCATATGAAAAATGTTTATCAATATCGATAATGTCCAAAACCAATTGCTAATGATTACAGTTTCATGAGATCTGACTAAGATCTTTTATTATTTTACCTACTTAATTGGTTCATGCTATGGTCTACACATTTATGTCAAATAATGACAAAAAAAAAGTAAAGTGCGTTAGGATTGGACGATCTAACATACTCTTTCGTAAACCTTAAAACTATTGTAAAGTACTCATTAAAAAGCAAATATAGGTGCTTATCATTGAATTTTCTTTGTTTAATGATAGTTTATACTTCATGAAGAAAATTTTGTTATGAGTAGAATTGATTGCGTAAGTAGGTAACTCTAAGTAACTTTTCCTAGTAAATTGGTTGTTCCTTGTTTATCAAGGTAGAGTAACGCTCTTTGACGCGGAATAGTCAGTGTACCTTGATACCTATCATTTGTGTAATGCAGTTACGTAATAAATATGTTTTAATACGTATTTATTAACAAGAAATAATGGAAACTCATAAAGTAAAATTCAAATTAAAACGTATCGTACCTAGATTTTGAAATTAGTTTTATATCTGTTAACTTCAGTTGGTAAGAACTTTGTCGCAGAGCTGAAGGTTACCTTGCCGCTAGTTCTGAAAAAAAAATAGGGGGTTTCATCTTTGTTATTGTTTTAAACAAACAAACAGTCTTCGACAAAACTCCGTAAGTGGTCAGCGTCGTCTATAGCACGCGGCTGGAATTTGATTCATAAATAGAGACCCCGGTACCGTACCGTACCGTACGGTATTACCCGTACCTACAACAATGTCGTCTATACCTCGCCGGTAAATAATACAGTATAATGAATAATGATTCCTCTGTGTGTATTATTTACTAGCTATATTAAAATTTTAATATATTTACTCTGTTGTAAGCCGTGTTTAAAATGTCTTCCCCATTTAAAATTGATTCCAAAGGATTGGTGGCATAGATGACGGCTAATGGTGATTGCATTTACCAAAATTTAAGGTATAAAAAGCGGACTTACAAAGCATATTCTGTCAGTCTTTTACTATAGCGTACTCAGGTGTGTGACGATGGAAGCCTTGATTGAAGCGTGCCGTGTGTGATCGCCCTTAGTGTATGCTAGAGTCGATCATGAGAGTCTTCATCGAGTCTTTTTTTCGGATATAATATATCTATCAAACATGCAGCATCATTCACAGCGGTGACAGCTCAGTGGCTATCGAAGTCGCCTCTCAAGCGGTCCGGGTTCAAATCCAAGCGGCACGCACCAATGACTTTTCTAAATTATTTGTAATTTGAGAAATTTAGTATCACTTGCTATAGCGGTGAGGGAGACATCTATATGGAAACAATGCCTGAGAGTTCTCGATAATGTTCCCGAAGGCATGTGAAGTCAAATCCGCACCAGGCACCGCTGCCACCCATCACAACTATCACTGACTCTGAACAAGACTCTAGTTAACAGACTAGAGTTGAATCTCATTAAGAGTCGGCCACAGATCAAATCAACCACAAATATTTTAATGCCACAAAAAAAAAATAACAAGATGCGTAGCCGAAATCACAACGAACGTAATAAAAATAATGATTATCAAACTCTTTTAATCAGCTGTTTTGATTTTCCTAAATTGAAATAAAATAGAAAATGTATTTCGTACTTCCTAGGACTCTGAGGCAAAAATCACATCTCGCTAATAGCATTACGAATAACGTTTATAATCGGCTAAATATCGAATCGTTCCATCTATTGTTTCGAGGGTTTAAACCTTGGGAACCCCTGAGAATTGGTTTCGAGAGTATTAAGCCTTCGGAAAAACTCCCCTGTACCAACGAAAGTCAACTTTAAACTCGATTCAAATTAAGTCCAAATTCAATTGGAAGCCGCTCTAAAGTAATTCCTGAAAAGTGAAAGCTTTCCTACGCAAGGTATTTAGGTTTAAAGTCCTTTTGAAAGAGGTGAAAGTTTGGGGGGTGTTGTGTTGAGGAAGAATGGGTTTTATGGTTGGTTGTGAGGGTTCGAATTGGGGTGTCCGGTGGCGTGTTGGGAAGATTGTTCAATAACGAGTCTACACACAGGGTGTAATTGTATCGGGGATCGAGATCGACCGCCACATTAGTGAGAGGACGATGTCGATATAAAATGTAATTGTGCAAGCGATTTTGAACTTTAATTGGAGTAATGAGGAAAGAGGATATGCCCATCAAAGAAATTGTCTATTTTATCACATACAAAATATTTTAACACATAGCTTCAGACACGAGGGAATAAAATAATGTTGGTGACAAAATAGGAGTACACTAATCCTTCCTAAGCCTCACAGGACCGCAAAAATCACGGCTGCTGGTTTTCAGTATTTTTCTCAGCGCAGTTAAAGTATCACCAATTCTAATACTTGCTGCGGTGGTGTAAAGTAAGTCAGTAAATAGTAAGTCAGCGTCAGAAAATGTTGCAAGAAGTAAATACACAGTATTAATCTATGACTGTAAATTTCATGGACGCTACCGTGCTTCGAAGGGCACGTTAACCCGTCGGTCCCGGTTGTCTTCTATGGTGGAAACAGTCGTTAAGCCTTGTCGAAGACCTTAGGGTGGCTTGAGAATATTCGACACTGGGTTGGCCACAAACTTCCAATCCTCATTGGAGAAGCGTGGTGGAGTAGGTATGCTTTAGACCTGCAGCTGTGTCTGTGGGGGAGAACCGTGGCCAGCAGTGGGACGTCTATGATAATGGGTCACAGCTGCAACAATATTAATAAAACTCAAAGGCCTGACTGACTCAACACCGCCCAGCCCTTAGACCTAGAAAGCTAATTTTTTTCACAGGTGCTGCTTTTAAGGCGTAGGCATGAACGGATTTTTCAAAATACCTACAACCTTTTAAAAGGTGAAAATAGGGTTGAAAGTATGTATGAAACATAAAACATTGTCATCTCTCAAGCTACATCCATGAAAATTCAAATTTAAGCTATTGATTAAAAATAAGAAAATACGTATTCCATTTTATTTTAAAAAGGGCCCCCGAATAAGAAAGAGGAAATCCAAGATATCATATTCCTTCTTTAATGTTCCATGTGCCATTCAAGGCTTAGCAATTGAGGCATGTGCAACATTGAACCCCCAATTTGAACCACATAGGGGTAGGAATTTTAAAAAAAGTGAACCGCGTATTTCTTAATTTTCAACTATTAGCTTAAATTTCAATTTTCTTGTATGTATCTTGAGAAATTACGTTACTTTCATACAAACTTTCAAACCCCTTTTCACCCACATAAAGGTTGAATTTCAAAAAAGCAACACCAATGAAAAAAATACAGTTTTCTAGGTCTAAGGGTTTAGGCTGGGCGTTTATGAGTCAGTCAGACCTTTGAATTTTATATATTAAGATTAACATTTATCTATTTTTGTTACCGTTCATCGTAAGGATTTCTTTAAGGGTCATTACAGCGTACTCACCGTTTTCCTCTCGATATCGATATCTCTGCCATAGCGCCGCACATCCCTATTTCGAAGGGGTCACCCCACTGTTAGAACAGAACAGGGTCTATTTATTGTAGTGTGTCGTTTTATTTTTATTCGGGGCTACGTCATTATTGGAGCTCAATGATCGAGCGATTGCACTGGGATTGCGGTCGTTATCAATATTGTTTTGCATAATTATATGTTGAACTGTTTGTCGTCTGGACATGTCATTGTTTGTATGCTTATTTAGGTTGAAATAGAAAATGTAGATAGGACTAAAAATAAAAGATAAGTAAACAGATTTTTGAGGTAGGTATCTCAAAAATTAAACTACCAACTTCATTCAACTATCGCACTACAGGCGTACAGGCCAAGTTTTAAAGTTTCATCCACACTGAATCGACTTAGGTCTACCACCGTGCGCTTCTCGCGGTCCTTACGGCGAACTGGTCTCCTTTGGAATGAGCTTCCGACTGAGGTTTTTCTTCGAGCTAGGACATGGGGTGTTCAAGAAGAGTGTGAAACGCCTTTTAAGGCATCTGTGATGCCCCTGGTGTCGCACGTGTCTATAGGTGACGGTGACCACTTACCATCGGATGGTTCGTATGCCTGTTTGTTCGTCTGTATTGAAAAAAAAATCTGAATTTGAAGTGTTACCTGCTAACAGCACTGATTAAGCTTTTTAAGATAGACCTACATAAATTAAGGTACAATTTAAGGTGCGTATAAATTCCATAACTTTTCTATGTTTTACCCAACAATATAATATGGAGTGTAAAAAAGATTCCTCTCATTTCGTTAAGAGAATCCCACATGGAATCCATAAGTGGGATGTGAAACCAGTAATTATTGTACCTACTAAAAAAGTAATAGTTCAATTTGATACATGTAGTGCCATCTATTTTGAGAGTATCAGCAGTTTCCCTCAGAGGAAAGAGAGAGGGTTGATTTATCCACTAAACATTCCGCGAGCGAGGGCCGTCTAGGTTAGGAAGGACTTTCGCTACCTCCCGATAGATGGCGCTGTTTGTTTCAGTGTTTTAAAATGGAAAGGAAGTGAAGAATTACACTGTTTCAGATATTTGTAGTACACGGTACACTGAAATAGCTCAAAAAATATTCATCCATCTATCAGCCTTAAGATCACAGCTGGACATGATCAAACCCTTCTTATAATATGACACCTATTCAACATTGCTTGCGATAATTTCTTAATAAATTTTAATCTGCTCTAATGCGATTTACTGCGAGCAAAACAAGGCAGGATGACTAAAATTTTCGATGGCCCTGTTCATAAATTCATCTGGTTCATACAATCCAAGGTATGCATGTGATGTATGCCTTATACATGTTTATGGTACCCTGTATATATGTATAAGGTACTCTGTGTAATACCAGCGTTGAGGAGATGCATTTGCATAGGAAGGTGTTTCATCGTCATCCTTAAAGAATCTAAACTCCTTGAAAAACTGAGGCACATTTACCGCCTTCCAATGTAATTTCTCCAAAGTCAAAGTCAAAGTCAAATAATTTATTTCGCTATGAGGTGATTAGACACGCTTAACGAAAGTCTAGGTACCTA
>DWTT01001736.1:0-11113 GCA_018250895.1 Carterocephalus mandan | reverse complement strand
ACCTGGTCATCGGCTTAAGGAAGAACTTACAATATTCTTATCCTATGCCCTAGTGTAGGCCGAGAGAGAAAAAAGCCGGAGGATTAGTACAGATATTTAGCACGGAGTGGTATTGAAAGGTCCCTGCTGATCTACAACCCGGGGCCTTCGCTCGGCAGGCCTCCTGTGTCCTCGTCTCCCGCCTCTCCCCGGCTAGTGAACGCCTAAACGATAACTATTAAGAAAAATCTCCGCATTTGCAAAATCCAATCCCAACGTAAGTACGAGGGTAAAAGAACGACTGTAAAAATTATCATAACCCATTCAAATTCACTGTCCTTGACTCCACAAATAATAAATTGCATTCGAACCGCCGTCCGGAGCCTTATTGCGGGGCAATAAGGTTCACTTTGGCGATCGTAAGGCTGGCGATAGCCTATACGCGGATCGGTCGCGTCATGTATTATTCATGACCCGAATTGGAGTCCGTCTGACCTGCGAGGCCTGATATCTGCCAGGAAGTTTTGGAGTAGTTCAGTTAGCCCTTCGCTGTTTGACAGTAAACCTAAGGGGAATATTATTCCGCTCCTACCAACCGCTTGAGGCCGGTGAACTTTAGGATATATTGTTATGGATTTGGCCTAGAAGATAACTTAAATGTGGAAAGGTGTAGGCTGCATGCTCGTTTGTGGTCCATGAAAATATGTGCACCACCTTGTGGTATTCCGTTCACAATATTTTATATATGAAGCAAGACATTCCTTTTTACTAAAATGGAGGCGCGTGAAATTAGGCACAGTTCATGTTTATATGAAGCAGAGGAGCAGAAAGTTAATATTTTTTACATGTATGTATATATTATGTATGTTTGTATGTATGTATGTCAACATGAATCACAGATTAATAAGTATAATACTAGGTACTGCTTTGAACATTCGTTTCAATCAAGTCAATGGTTATAGAGACCTTAAAAATATCAAACTCAAAATTAAAAAATGAGTCATGGTCGAATTTCGACCACTCGGCGACCACGGTCCTCTTAAATGGCCCAATGTTGGGTTCGGGCCTCTCGGAACGGAAGGCTACGCCAATAGGTAAGCCACGCTGGCGAAGATAATGCGGATGCTCAGACTGCGCAAGCAACTGCAGGTCGCGATACAGTCGTAAGCGATTTCCTTCACCGCTACAGCAGGTGTCATTTTTAATCCGCACATGACTTAAAAACCTTTAAGGCACAACCCTAGTGCATCCGCCCATGCAAATCAGTTGTCCCCTTGCACCCTGCGCGCATAGCCGTCTCGCGTATCATTTGTCACATTTGACTAATAAAGTAAATCATTTGCACAGTTAATTTAATCTTATTATTTAGGCCCTTTCCTCGACCTAGCAAGGGGACAACTCCA
Organism: Carterocephalus mandan; assembly: GCA_018250895.1. Classification (NCBI taxonomy): domain Eukaryota; kingdom Metazoa; phylum Arthropoda; class Insecta; order Lepidoptera; family Hesperiidae; genus Carterocephalus; species Carterocephalus mandan. The sequence goes on along the minus strand of DWTT01001736.1, from coordinate 9,731 downwards.
CAAAGTCATTGGTGTGAACCGGGCTCTATTTGAGTGAGAGGCCAAATTTCAGACGCAGGTCTATCATCGCTCTGAAATCTGCGGTTAACTTCGTGTTTACATGCTGTAGGTATTTTAAATACAATAAGTTAGAAGTTTATAACCCGGAAGACTGACCAAAATACAAACAGCAAAGACCGCCCGAAATAAAGCTTGATTTGTATTTAAACAAAAGCCTTCGTCTGAATCCAAAGCGCTGACGTTTTACGACAACGCAACACGGATCGGCACGCAGCGATACTTCTCACACGGCACGACACGATATTGTGTATCGTCCAAGTTGATTATGTGGCGTAAGAATTTTTTTACTTGGGTTCCCCGTCTCTCTATGTAGATTATGCTCTTTTCAAAGGCTGAAATTGTAATAGTAACTTGTATGAATGTATGTACATGACAAAAATATGTTCATAATGCATTTATCTATCCATCCCTTCGATCAATATCCATCCCAACTCTAATGGGTGAGTTCAGGCCATGAACAGTCGCTCACAGAGTGTGATTTGAATCCGGACGTTTTTGCACTAGATTCAGCTACAGAGCTTCCACATGTTCTTGTGCACATGAAAGCTATCTAAAACTCTTGCACATATAAAAAAAACACACGATATCGTCTATCGTTCCCCATCTGTCAATTTCGACAGCGTGTATCATGGAAACAGTTTCTCGGAGGCCATTTCTCCGAGCACATAAAACTCTCGCTGTCTTCTCTCGAGCACCAAACTGCCGACATCGGGCGCCGTAAACCCGCGAACGCTGATCAATAAAATAAATTATAGGCGATCTAATTTACAAAATCTGATCCTCGAAGACGTGCGGTTGGTCTCCGAGCTACTTCGTCTCACGAACACCACTGACGTACTGGTTACGTCCGCTTCGATATTTGTTAAAGTACATTTGAATATCATTATTAAAGCTTCGAACTTTTTAACTTCTTTTTAATGTATACATAAGGCATATTTTAAAGCACAGGATAGACAGACAGACAGACAAGTTCCTTTATTGTACACCAAAAGGATAAAGATACAACATACAACAAGTACATACAAAAATAATAAAATACAAAGTGGTAGTACAAATGACGGTCTTTTGATGATAGGATAATGATATATTAGATGATCACGGCTCGGGAAACGAACGTCCTTCGACTAGCCAAACTGTAGAGGACGGCAGGAAACCGTTGGATTCAGAAGGCACAGGATCGATCGGAGTGGTGTGGTTTAGGTTTAGGGCTTATGTCAAGTATAGCTGTTGAAAAGTACTAAGGACACATCTCTCTCTCCTTCGAGGAAATACGGGGGTATGATGGTAGGATTTACGCGTGCGCTTAAAATATGCTGGCGTCATGTAAAGCACTCGCAGCTTCCAAGCCGAGCCAGCCAGGACAGCATAGGACTGTGAGCTTGCTATTTTAGCTTGAAAAATTAGCCTCGCGTGATCCGGACATGAATACCGTCCGCCTCTGTTGTACGATGCGAGGATGACGTGCCCGCCGCCAAACCTTGATATTTACATTCCCTAACAACAAAATATAAAAAATCGCTCATGCTAGGATGTCCGTTGTCATCCCTGTAGCTCGGGACTAGAATAGTGCTACGGTAGCCCTTGTCGTAAAAGGCGACTAAATTAGGACTTCTGGGGTTGCGGGCGGTGAGAATGGGAGCTCGAATCGTCCATCATGTGACCCCGGGAAAGACGACGCTGTTTGTGGCTGCACAGCGTTGTGTAACCGGGAAGAGCCCTTCTTGGGCGCAGCTCCGGAGGGCACCGGCGCGTTCTACAAGAGATCCCGAAGCCCTCCTGTAGCGCCGGAGTAAGTCACCGAGCGGGTTTTAGTGGGTGAAAGTCCCACATAACCCGGCGTCGCTCCCACGACGCTCGGGTACCTTTTTAAGGTTTCCCACTCGTCAAACAAAAAAAAAGGATGTCTGTCGTAGATGAATGTACGGAGAGATCGGAGGGAGCGTGATCGGAATGTTCCGGGAGTGCGGAGCGGTCATATTTTATTCATTCTCCCTCACTCGATCCATTCCGCAATTGGGCTGCGAGCGATTTACTGTTGTTCTATTAGGTGTAATGATTGTACTAGGTATTGAACAATGATATGAAATAAATGACTGCACTTACATATTGAAAATACCTTTTTAGTTTTTGTCACGCAATATAAACTAACAGTACTAACTGTCACGAGCAGCCCTCAGACCTCGTGCCTACTAACGAACTGACCGACTATCCATCCATCAGCCCATTGGGGTCCACTGCTGGACATAGGCCTCCCTCAATCGTCGTCACTCCTCCCGATCCTGCACCCTCTGAATCCAACGGTTTCCCGCTGTCCTCTTCAGTTCGTCAGTCCATCTCGTCGGACTTTTCCTACCCAATGGTTATCACCCCGCGACGTGGCCTGCCCATTACCACTTCAGTTCACTGATCCTTCGAGCCATGTCGGTAACCTTCGTTCGTCTACGGATTTCATCATTGCGTATCCAGTCCCGTAGAGAAATACCGAACATAGCTCTCTCCATAGCGTGCTCACTATGAGCTTGCGGATCAGACCGACGGTAAAAACTGACCAACTAACGCTCATGTTAACATTCTGAAAATGAAAATGAAATGAAAATGAAAATGAATGAAAATGAAAATGAAACTAGTTCGTAAGTTCGTCATTGGGTAAGTTCGTAAGTTCGTCATTGGGCTGTCTTGCCTTCACGGGAAGGGAGGCCCGGCGCTTCAAATTCAACTCTTACGAACATTAACACGGGCTTGGATGAATACGGAAAGATTCGCACATCGAGGGTACTAGGTAACTTTGCACTGAAGCAAATCATTAAAATAATTTTTAAATCTTAAAAAAATTTAGCCCTGTACAGAGAAGATATGCCTATTCTATAGAATATCTGTAACTTGAATGTCAATGTGATATACGATGGCTAATGTAGCCGAAGATAATTGTGTTTCGCAACTATCCCGCGAGGCCGAAGAGCCGGCGAGGCTCGCTCGTTGAAAATATCAAAAAATAAAACTGAATAAAACTTTTCGCAGCGAGTTAGCAGTTTGCGTCCGCGTTTGAAAATAACCTGAAATTTAGATAAGTATGGAAATGAAATGAAAATTTCGCGCGGTCTATTAAAATTTCCGTGTGAGCGGCGCGGGGCAGCGAGGCGGGGAGAGCCGGGAGAGGAGAGGAGAGGAGAGGAGAGGAGACCGGGGAGAGCCATACATGGGGCAATAAACAACCCGCGAAACCGCGGCCGCGCGTGTATAGTAAACAGGACGCGCGCTCCAAAAACAATGTAAAGTGGGGAACAAAAAAGCACAATTTTTTCCTACAACGAATTCCACGAGCAAACTTTTCGGACAGAAACCGTGCGGAAACAGTGATCGGTCGACGAAGTACAAAACAGAATATAAAACAAGACAACATAAAACGGGGGAAAATTCGTTAACGGCGAAAGGCGTTTGTTGAAATAATGTCGTAGTGAAGTAATCCCGCGTCCCGGTGGTTGATTGATGTTTTGCTCGCGCGCCTTGCCGCGAGTTGCGGAGTTGTGATTTGTTTATATAACTACGTGTTATGTGCTACGCGGGATGTGGCCAAATCGAATTGTATCGCTTTTATTGACAGGAAGAAACCCCGCTTTCCGTCCTCGAATGAGAATCAATTTGTCAAAAAGTTACAAGGGCTTGTGATAAAAGTTATGACATTTTTTTTATAACTTTTATTACATTCTATTTAATTTTTCTTGTTATATAAAGCTGTAGTGTTATATTTTTTTGTAATTATCGTATAATTAAAAAAATAATAATTTTAAAATAGATGACCAAAACACTGTAGGTACTGCAGCGATTACCGACCAACAGGCACTCAGCTTAACCGCAGCAAACTACAAATATACAGCCTGTGAAGTTGAGTCATCTAATAAAATCTGTTTTAAAACTAACCAACCGACACATATTTAAATGAGATAAGGCAGTCACGCAAGGATAGGGCAAAGTTGAGCTTGAATTCCCAAACCAGATGATGATGATAATAAAATGAAAAAGTAACGCAATTACATATTATTTGTAATTGTATTTCGGTATTATTATATTTTGGTTTCTATTGAAACCGAAATAACAAATTGAATTTCCCTATTTGAATTTATCGCAAACACAAGGGAAGCTATTAAGCTTGCGAGGGAATCAAGCGGGAGAGCCTCCTCGACAAGGCAGCCTCTGCCTAGCTCTCGCAAGGCAGCCTTCCGCCTAGCTCTTGTAAGGCCGCCTCGCTGGACGTTGAGTCCCGAATCCTGCAGCTGTCTATTATTTAGAGAAAATCCCCTTGAATTTCGCTCGCGCTGGTTCAGCAGGCATAAAAGATTTGCCCCGTTGAAAGTTATAAAGAATTTAATATTTAGTGCTTACATAACATGTAGTGAAGGCCTTCTAAATTAAACGCTGATATAAATTATGCTAAACTCGTACCTAAGGCTTGATTGTTTTTATATAATTAAAAACTACCGTAACGCTAGCCATGAAATTTTGCCACTAGCGGTCACCCATCCACAAACCGACCGCGCCCGTCGTTGTTTAACTATTCATTATATGGTATTTGTATACGCTTAACGTCATGTAATTATTTATTAGCAGGTTCACAAAGTTCAGCCGAGAGAAACAAGACAGGAAACTCGGTAGCTTAATCTTTTTAAAATCGGTTGACACCGTCATGGGCAGTGCACGGGCGGTGCTGCATCCTCTTCCTCGTCTTATCCAAAGTAAAAAACGGGGTAAGGTGTATGATCTGTGGCCTCGCTTGACTGCTGACGGGAACTTAAAGTGAGAGCGCAGCTACAAAGAAACAGCCTTTCATTCCCGAACAAAGCGCAGGGCGGGCGCGCGCCGCCCGTCGTATTCGGAGATACGTCTGACTAAATGTACTACAATGCACAGTAGCTCAACTGTTTTCAATACTTAACTGGTTACAATATTTGTTAACATTAATAATTATTGGTGGGATAGCCTATATGGGTCGAAAAACCAGTCAGCCCTCAGCGCGATAACAAAGTCAGCCCTTTTTATTTTCAAACAAAGTGCGAAGCGCGAGTATTTTACTCGCGCGCTTCGCTTAATATTACTACGATTTCCGAATCATTATCTATAGGAACGGCAAAAAATGGTGTCTGTTTATTGGAGCCCCCCTTAAATTTTGATTTTTTCTGTTTTTTAGTACTTGTTATAGCACCAACAGAAACACATTTGTGAAATTTTCTACTGACTAACTATTACGGTTCATGAGAATTCCGCCTGATGACGGACAGCGAAGCCTTAGTAATAGGGCCCCGTTTTACCCATTGGGTACGGAACCCAAGAAATATGCCCAACTTTCCAGCTCTCCAGTGAGATACAAGAAGTAAATTCAAAAGAACAGGTGGACTTAATGCTCGTGCACCTGTCCGAAGGTCGACCTAGCTCGAGGTCTCCTTTTGCTAGCCACGAAGTAAGTAATAACCTATAGTAATGTCTAAGCAATAGCCCTGCTGGAAGCTTCTCATACAAGCGTGTTATCGTTCACGACCCGTTCTCGACAGCAATTACAGAAGTACTCTGATTAAGGCCTAAGGTTTTTTTTTCGTGCATTGTCATCGGAACCAAAATTCGGCTCGATAGCTTCAGTGGAAGTGGGTGAAATATTGATTGCAAGATTGCAAGACATACATACCAACATACATAAGAGTGAATTTAAATAAAAGCTTTTAAAAAGTGTAACTAACAGTCCTAACCCAAAGCCCATACAGTCGTACAGTTTCTCAACAAGGCCACAGCATACCTTTTAAAAGCCAAATCCCCGCTTCACACTCGTAAAATGCAAAAGAAAAATCGCTCTTCATTCAGAGAAGCCAAAAGGTGAAGCGTCGCGTGAAGACCGAATGCGGGCGCGTGTTCAAACGTCGGCTGCGCTGTCGTGGCCGATCGGAAAGCGCACGATATTTGCACATTCAGAGTGTACCCTTATTCTACATTCGACTGTGTGGCTGTCGCTGGTCGCGTGTCTGATTATCTCATTATCTCCGTCCATCCATCCATCACAGTTAAAGTGAGAAGCTGGTAATAAATCTTCTGACCATCTGACCCCAAAGTAGGCGCGAGATTGTACCCACCATAGCTTATAAAGTTCTTAGTTATTAGTATAGTTCTAAGCCTTCTTTATTAGTACTACGTTCGTACGTGCGTAACTACGTACGTACTTTCTGTGATTTTAAATATGTAATCTTAATTTTTATTTTTTATATTCGTAATATTTTAAAAGAGTAAACAGTTATTTTACTGACTCGCAACTACCTGCATGCTTTTCGCCTTTGAATATATGTATAACCAACATTTTGGATGCAAATAAACTATAAAATAAATAAAACCTCTGCAACTTTAAAACAAAATCACGCGAGCAGCAATCGTGGGCGGGAGGCAGAATCAGATCGCAATAAACCTTTTTTACGGCGGACATGGAAATTATTCCGCAATGTAAGCTCAATTCAATCAAGTCGTCGCCATAAACTGCCGATATGGGGCGAGCTGCGGCAATAATTGGAATATTGACTTATTGAGTTGCCGTAAAGATCGCGACGTAGATTTGGTCCGAGCGCCTCAAGAGTTGAGTACAGGGCGCCGCGAAGATGCGGTCCGAGCTACACGTTTGGGGATGTTTTGATGTGGATGGCTATCGCTTAATTGATATTGTTCCCATGAGCGCGTAAAATTCAATGAAATCCAAACTAAATTAGATTTATTCCTAAATTATAGATATTAATAATTCTTAGCAAGAACATCAAATTTGAAAAAGAAAATTACTGTGATTATTTCAAATTCAGAAACGCTGATTATACGAGTATATGAGTGTCCTAACCTTCGGAATGTAGTGAGCGTGGTGCCCCGCGGGACACAACTGATTTACTATTGTCTCATGACTTCGACAATATTCGACATGCCAACGAATAGCGAGTAAAGCAAGTGCTGGGCTGCAACACTTTGTCCGCAACGTACACAGAGAGCTCAATTCAATCGCGCCGCCGCCATACTCGTACGGTGTCCGGTGTCCGGTGTCCGGTCATTCGCAATAATTGTAATGATGAGTTATCGAGAGTCGTAAAGATTCGCGCCGGGGTATCGGCCGGGGTATCGCAGGGGCGCGCGCGCGGAATACCGATGAGATGGATTCTATAAAAGATTTAGCGCCTAATGAAACTAGTGAATCGGAATGGGATGGAGCGGCGGCGCGGTGCGGCCGGTATTGAGCAATAAAAAGGTCGGTTTACGGCCAGCGATGGCCAGCGATGGCCAGCGTTGGGTGTTGTGTTGTGTGTGAGCTGGTCGCCTGGACGCAGGTTGAAGGCGGTCGTTGCTTTGTATCGTTTGAGGTAGTACTTTGATCTCTTTTGTAAAAAATAATTTCATATCAATTTGTCTTTAATTTTTGAACTTGCTTGATCATACTTTTTAACTTTACTTGGATGGAAGTTATATAATTTTTGTAAATAAGCGCTATGTTTTAGAAGTGCTTGGGTTTCAGATGCAAATTTTTTTTTTTAATTTATCACGTAATATGCCGATAATGTTAATGTTTAAAATCCTATTTCATTAGATATCATAATTGTGATATGTCTGTAATTTACCAGAATTATAAACACTTAATTTTATTACTATATACTGAACATATTGTTCGTGAATAACTTCTGAACACAAAGAGTATAATGCAGTCAAGCTAAGATTTTCTTAGAAAGAATAAGGATTTGTAGAGTGTTCCATTCATAGTAGGTTGCTATGACAGCAGCGACACCGCATGTGCTGCGCACGTGTGCGGCGGCGGAATAAATCACAATTTGAAAATAAACCGCTTAGTACAAAACTTTGCCAAGAAAGCTTTCACCGCGAGCTTTTGAACATGCTTAAAATTGTACCTTTGAGGTGCACGAGCTTCGTCGTTTCAAATCAAGTCTTTTGTACCGGCCTTAAGCCTCAATCTGGATCTTCGAAGCACATCATAGAGAATAAGGCAACATATAAATTTAAGCTTTAACCGCAGACTTATTGAGTTGCATTTTGAACAGCTTCTATCAAGTGCACGCGTCCTGCCGTCCCGGGAGATCGGAAGCGAGGCGCGTCGCGCGGCAAACTTGTTTACGTTCGGGAGCTGAAGCTACTGACATGCCGCCCACTCTGCTGAACAATATCTTCAATACTTTATTCACGTCGAGTATTTCATGATGGCATGTTTTGTTTCAGATAACTTTTATGATGTTTTACTGATATTTGTTTCATATTTTACTGATATTTGTTTCATATTTTGAACAAAATGTTGTCCTTCAAGGTGTTCAACATTAGTGTCGCACGTGCTCATCGATAGGCCGCACGCCTGCTGAACGTGAGTTATAAAAATATATCAATTACCAACAACGGAACTAAACATGAAAGAGACAAATACTTTTGAACTGTTAGGAACAAATATCGATAGTCACGTAACATGGAAACATCACTTAGAACATCACACACATAACGTAAACCCTAGTTATTAAGATTTATATACGAAATAAAAATAAATAAAGAAATCTCAAATATTCAGCTGCCGCTAGCTTCACTACGCAGTAGTCATGTGAGGGGGGACAAGGTACCTACTGATGCAAGCGAACTATTAAAAAAGAAGAAAAATATATAAATATATCTCAAGCCTCAAAAATATATGTGAATCCTGTACAGAATCCGACCAAGAGAACCTTGTAGACCCTACTTTACAAAAGAAATAATTCTCACTCTCCCTTGAATTTGTATACAAGTGTATGCTATGTTTATTCGACAACACCCTGAGTTCTATGAATATATTATAAGTGCCGCCGAAACACTAAAATACAACTCCCAGCCCAACCCGTTTAAAAAGTTTCGAGACAGCCCCCTGTATACAACGATAAAATAATCTACAACAAAATACCTCTCTGGATAAAAGAACAAGAAATTCATTCAGCATTCAAAAGAAACCTCAAGGCTTTACTCATAAATAAAGGAATATCCTTTATTCTATGAAAAAGTTTATGGAAGACATACAAAAATCCTGAAAATTAACTTTAATATTCACACATTCTCAACCTTTACACGATTTATTTATGGGGAGATTATTCTTTCTTGTGTACTCGCTGTAGGGTTGATAATCTCTAGATTATAAAAATATTATGATTGTCGTCCTTAAAATAAGTACCAAAGATAAGATCACCAACAGTATCGGTATCACTCCAATATGGTCCACTATTCCCAGATTAACCCATAAACAAGATTGCCGCCGTCATAAGCCCAATAAAACATTTAAAAGCCAATAATAAGTGTCCATCCACTTTCCGCTGCGCGACGTGATATGTGCAGTGAATGTAATGGAAAATGATCGTAGTTAAGTGGGCATAGAGTGCAAGTTACGGTCGGTCGTTGGAGGGTCGGTACGCAGCAATCATAATTCCTTTATCGACACTTCTCGCTATAAAAACACTTGCATTAAATATTTATGGAGCAAGCGATGTTTCTCTCGTGCTTTGTTCACCCTCCCTGGTTCGATTGTTTTGTGAAGATATTGTATTTTTTTTTATATAAGACTAGTAAACTAATATAATTATGTAATCGCCAGTTGTTTCTGCCGAAAGGCTAAAATTCATGGAGGTTCATTAATAATTGTTCGCAATAAC
>DWTT01001735.1:0-11114 GCA_018250895.1 Carterocephalus mandan | reverse complement strand
GGTACGCTGGAAGATATTTCTTAGGGAAATAAGCGTTACCTTTGTACATTAATAATATATTAAGATTGTATTTCCTGATATTGTTCTCCTATGTGTACATAAATGCAAATAAATAAAATAAATAACTTTTATTTATTAATAAATTTAAACCACCACCAAGTTACAAAATCTCTAGATGAATGCACTTGACGTACTTATTATAGTTATAATTATCTTGTAAGTAATTGAGATTGAGATAATAATAATAATAAACTTCTAATAATATATCTACCGACGGAATACATATTGTTCCGGGGAGTAGAACTAAAGACCCACTGGTTTCAGTAATCAGTCTGGGCGCCACGATGCAGTGGATGTAGTCATTGACATCTTCAAAACTTGTATAAGCAACATTTGGCATGGATAGGCACTTACGGCTAATATTCTTAAAAGCAAAATGAAACTACAGTTACTTCCATTGTCAGGCTTGTTTGCAATAAAAACACTTGCCTAAAATATTTGCGATGGAGACTAAAATATTATTCCCCGCCAGACCACGTTGGGTGACCATGTGCGAGTTACAAATATAATAATATCGAGACAATGCATTGTTTGAAAGTACCTACAGCCGTCGCATTGACATAGGTACATACCTATTATATTACTTTCAATATCATATACATATTACTTTCAATATCATTGTGGCGTCGTGTTTTTCTATGCTCGTGACAGTAACATCGTCAGACTAACGATTACCGAGTGTTAGTATAGACCGGCGGTTGAATAGGTAGAGAATGCATCTGATGCAATATTTTATTAATCTCTAAAATAGTAAATTACTAGTAAGTAGATTCTGATTATTAAATGTTCCTTTTTTTTCTCCGAAACAGAAATAGCTAAAAGTATTACGATGTTATTGTGATAGGTAGATTAATTTAGCCCTCAAATTTTGGGATATTTGAAATACCAAGTAAAAAGTAATAATTAAGTCTATTTTATAAAAAAATATAATTCTTACTTAATGCTTGTTGCATTGAGTTTAGTGATAATTTCTTAGTACTCCATTTTATTACAATTAAACCAGACTTAGTCACAGACAGACGGGACACAGTATGGTCACCCTAACTCAGCCTAAACAAACACTTTGATACGCTTCCTCTATTGTGCTATAAAAACTTTTACTTTTTTTTTCCGCAAAAACCTCTAAAGTCTACGTATTACATTACAATGTTATCTGTGCTTTTCTGAATTTAAAATTCATATTTTCTCTGGCGCCAAGTTTTTATGGCGGTTCGATAGCGTGAATGACATACAATAATATGCGACCAGCATTTATACTCTGGTATGTTTCCGGTTGGGTGATTCGTGCGTGGTATTGTCAGACGGAGAAAATTTACCAAGTAAGTACCTATGTAATGTTTTTGTGGCTTCTAAAATTTATGAGCTGCAACCTATCCCGGTAATAATAGTAAAGCTTAAGTACAATTATGAAACTGGTATCATTTTCTAGCTTGTTTTTTTATGAATCTAATAAGAAACAATGTAGATATCTATATATCTTTACAGTTAATAGCTAGCTCCGTGGTAGACTGTGATCTCGTGTTCCAGAATGGTGAATGATTTTCTTATGACAATTGCCAAAAGATGGCGTTAGGTGACTATAACACTAATAGTTATGCTTTTTTTATTGGTATATAATTGCAAACGAGCACGCATCACCACATACCGGTTGCCTGTGACAACTTTGAAAGACCTTGATTAAAGTCGGTCACTTATGCGCAGAGGATTACCTACTCTGAGAAGTACCTACCTACGCATAACCATTACAAACATTAGTCTAGTATACTATGAGTGCCAGAGACTGATATAAATACATAATATATATTTTTAAATATATACTTAAATAGATAATATTGACATCCAGGCAAACATAAGTGTTCGTCACACGAATATTTGTCCTGAGTGGGATTCGAACCTACGACCCCTGTTTCTGTTCGAACCTACGACCCCTGTTTCTGTTCGAACCTACGACCCCTGCCGAGTTTGACCCCTGGTCAAACTCGTCTTTGGTTTAATTGTATTGGGAAGTTAACTATAGATCCACAGATACAAGTAGCATTACCTGCTGGTCACACCGCAACCAGCGAGTGCAAACAGATGCATTTCCTCATCGGGACAGGTGTTCAGCATCATTTTGCTTGTCTCGTGCGCCATCTTTTAATTTACCAATCACAACTGCGGCGCTTGCCCCACTGCTGCTGAGCGAGAAAAGATTTAATCGCCGATCACTTTTACCTGTTAATCCACAATAAATTTAATATAGATTAGGTCCGGACCAGAATATTGCTACGGTAGCCCCTGCCTTTGTAAAAGGCGACTAAAAGGGGACTTCTGGGGTTGCGGGCGGTGAGAGGGGGAGCTCGAACCGTCCATCATGTGACCCCGGGAAAGACGACGCTGCTTATGGCTATACAGCGTTGTGTAAACCGGGAAGAGCCCGTCTTGGGCGCAGCGCCGGAGGACACCGGCGTGTTTTACAAGAGATCCCGGAGCCCTCCTGCCTGTAGCGCCGCAGTAGGCCACCGAGCGGGTTTTAGTGGGTGAAAGTCCCACATAAACCGGCGTTGCTCCCACGACGTCCGGGTACCTTTTCAAGGTTTCCCACTCGTTAAACAAAACAAAAAAAGGTAAGTAACGTATAGATACCACGTTTTAAAAAAAAAAGAATGCTTCACAGAGTGAGAAAAATGGCAAGCAGTATACAAAACTACAGATTTTTTAAAAAATAAATAATATATTTATTTTCAGAATTTGACACGGTACCTAGATTAAGAGCTAAATACGAGAATCTTTATTGGAAAGTAGGCTGCAGTACAACATTAAATACACCTAGGTACTTATATTTTGTTGTATTTTATTTTGTTTATGTAAACCAGAACGGCAAACAGACATACGATGGGCCACGATGGACACGTACATGGGCAAAGGTACTTCTTTTTTTAATTTTTTCTGGATGCATCCACGTCGCACCCACACATTTATTTCCCTTATCATATTAATTTTTTTTCTCGTCCCTTTTATTAAAACGATAGAATGTATGGGTGAAATTAAATAACTGTTCAACGCTGGTATTTCATTCGTAGTTTCACAATGATCCGCCTGCTCGAAACATGCGCTTATTTTGGGAAAATCTGAGTCAATACAAAGTCTCATCAAAAATCACCTAACAATAATTTAACAATTAAAATCATGAATATAAATGTATAAATAAATGTGTTAATTAACAAACAGTCAATCAAATATTAATAAAACTATTAATTAAAGTAGGTAGATAATGTTTCTTGCTATTTGGCAGTGCGACTTATCTGGTGGTTTCATGAGTCGCCCCTCGCCGGCGTTGAGACGAGTCTTAACTCATTTGCTCTGGCCGACTCATTACTCAGGCCGGCCAAACGCGTAATTATCGAAGATGACTTCATTTCATCGAGCTTCCTTTTAATTAAACATGTATTAACTTTTTGCCAACCGAATATACTCGTGGGCGTCTCGCGCTGGGGGAGGGTAGCTTGATGACTCTTTTTTTGGAAACCTATTAGGGAAGTGAGTCGTTACTAAATAACGGTTTTTGATATGTACTGATAAGTTAAACATACCTGTTTAATGCGTAAAAGGTTTTTTTAAGTAGTTGTTAATACTTCTTCTGTTTGAACCAGATAAAATCGTTTTCCTTATTTTATGTTACTAACTGAACCCAGAAATATAAATTAACCTACATGCTATTAACTATCCACACAAAAATTTTGTTGTAGTAATTAGGTAGGTACTAAAATTTCTTGTCGGTGCACGAATAACTTACTTAGCTTTTAATAATTCAGTCATGAAATAACTTAGATAAAAAATATCTAATTGAATTCCAAATTATTTAATCTTGTACTTACTACTTCCACAGAAAACATAATAGTCTACTTCTTACTTCTTGCTTACCTATTCCATAGAAGTTACATCATGATTATGATAGAGAATTCAGTAATTTCTTACAAGCGTGCGGAAGTAATAAAGTAGGTACCTATCCAGCCCTCAGCCTATATTTCTAGTAAAATGCAAAATGTAAGTCGTATACAACAACGCCTCAAATGAGTAATGAATAATGTGATGGGTCTAGTGGGTGTAGCTTGTGTTCGGTGATGACGGCCCAGTGGTGTAAATTCACCTTCGAGAGGTTCCGGGTTCAAATCAGCGGCCACATAGATAATTAACTCCATCAATTTTTAACCGATTGATATTTATCTAGATTATTCTAGCTGGATGGTAATGTTTAGTGTAGCTAGCCGTTGATACAGGCGTATTATAAGTATTTTACCAACCCTTAATTGTAAAGGGGTAATTCTGCACGGAAAATGAGTTGACGCGGGCGGAGCGGCGAGTAAAGCTAGTAAATAAATAAATGTATGGATGGATGGATGGATTGCAAAATTGAACTTGTCCAACCTTGGTCCACAATCTGTAATGGCGGACCGTATCACCGCAAACACCTGATCCCAATAAATTGTCCCGCATTACCGGCTAATGGGCGAATGCAGTGCTAAAGTGCAACCCTCATTACTTTTAATGCTGCCCTATAAGGAACCAAGATCATTTATTCATGCACTTCATTTATTATTCTGTAACAATGTTTATGAGTCACAGAATATAAAATTAAATGGTCTAGTAAAAAGAAGGTTCGTTATAAAATGTACTTTCGATTTATACCTATGAGAAAAAATCAGAACTTGCATGGTATGTAAAGTAAGTATAAAAAATCATGAAGATTTTTGTAAAGGGTCTATTAACTATTTAGTATGTTATTTTACTTCATTTTACTATTTTAGTTTACATAGCTTATACCAAAACCAAACCAATCCTGTACAGTTTGGCTCTTGGTCTGGTTTTCAAACGCCATTGAATTAAAATTCAAGTCAATAAACATTGAAATAGTGTTAAGGGTTTGAAATTTATTCACTTTAGCAAATGTCGGTTGTATGAGGGCGTAATTAATATTTAGTGGCTTCTCAACATTTCAACCAAAGTTCAATTTAGATTGAGTAGCTGTTGCGTGTCAGTAAGCCATAATATTAAAAATACTTAATGCAATCAGTTATTATTTGTGTAAATATGATTGAAGTCTGTTGACTTTCATCTAGGTCATACTTTTTGGAGTTTGCATGTCGTCGTGGGTCGTCATTAAATTTACCATTTTCATTGTACTTAATCAGTAATTCATCGCCAATAAATGTGATATTTGCACGATATTATTGAGATTTTCTATAAAATTGATGTCTACTTAGTTTTTTTGATGTCTAAGTCAGGTAATTTAAATCATGCAAATAAGCACACCAGCCA
The DNA here is from genome assembly GCA_018250895.1 of Carterocephalus mandan. Taxonomy (NCBI): domain Eukaryota; kingdom Metazoa; phylum Arthropoda; class Insecta; order Lepidoptera; family Hesperiidae; genus Carterocephalus; species Carterocephalus mandan. Next base: position 5,756 of record DWTT01001735.1, on the reverse strand, counting down.
CAATTAATCACAATCATTAATCCTGTATTCATACAATGTAATAAAATTACTTGTTTCCTTAGTTAAAAGTGAATTATATTAGCTTTACTAATTGACATCACGATATTTGTAGGCATTAAAGAATAAATTAACCACATGTCGCCTCTGTTCGATCTGAGCTCTTTGCAGTAATATAATTACAGGTATGTCTGTACGTCTATTGTTTTACAAAGAGTTGTATTTATTGCAGGTATTTTGATTATAAATTGTTTTGCTAATGAACCAGTGGGGCGAGGGCGCCAGTGGTTCAACCGTCGGTACCTTTTTTAAAGGGAACCAGCAGATATAACGATTAAAATGTTTATCGTTTTACAAGGCTCAACGTATGAAATTACAAAAAAAATATGATAATAATTAAAAATATTTTAATGTTCTTGATAGTTTTATCTAAGTAGATAAGTACTCATGTGAAAAAGGATCGCCGTTTACAGTTTACAGTAGGTAGATATTAAGGTAGGTTTTACTCAATGGAAACCTTTTTCCCAAAATACATATATTTAAAAGCTAAAGCTACAACGCAGACGTCATGCTACGCCCACTGTTGGGCACGGATCGCCCCCAAAGAAATGGTACAATAGCGTGGCGGGCGGTGGTACTGCCCCGGGCGAACTCTATATGGACAAAATAGGTAATGTAAAACCTATTTGGTTTCCTATAGGCTCTACCACCTACTTATAAATAGTTCTTCGGGCAATGGCGACTTTGGGTGCTATAATGAGTTGTGTATTGTCGAAAACGTGGTGGGATGTAGCAGAAGTGTGTCCGAAAGTGACCGCGTTGTTTGTGTTGTGTTCGCTGCTCGTCGCGAGCTGGTTTTAAACAACCACTCTTGGATACGTGTCGCATTTCTATACTTCGTGCAAGCAGGGTTGCCACTTTACCGTATTGAAGTTATACCGTTTATACAGGAATTATTTCGAGTTAATTATATGGAAAGTGCTGGGAAATTATTCTTGAAGGCAAGCTATACAATTATTATTATTTATTCTCTAATAAATGCGTTAAATTACTCCTTTAATTAATATTATTTTACGGATATATGTATTGTTCCTTGTAGGTACACCTTCTCATTTATGTCCCTTTGTCTTCTACCCAATGGTTGTCTGAAAGAAATCACTATTGGAGCGATAAGACCGCCTTTTGGCCACAAATTTTAATGTGTATTGTACACATTGTTTTTTTGTGGTGTACAATAAATAAATGTATCTTTTTTTGTATTTGTATATTTTATGTACCTGTAGGTTCCCAGCCTCCAAAGCCTAACTACAAACAAGGGGATTCGGAAACGTTGCACTGACTCAAACACTGCAAAAAGACTGTTTTTAAAAAGAAAGAAGTTTTTTTAAAAATCTGCTGCGCACTTCATGAATCTTTTAACTCACATGAGTTTATCTCCTTCGTTCTCTTCACAGTTAGATGCAAAAGGAAACATAGCCAGCATCTCGTCGACAGCCCTACTAGAGGCTAGTCTCCGCTGACGTGTGTTTAAAACAGAGCAAACACTGCCAGCTCGGGTTTCGGATCGATTTTAAAACAATATTCGTCTTCCGTTCCGGCGGGCGCCGCGCGGGCAAACACCGCCCATGTCACTAAACCACTATATTTTACAAATAATACAACACTTATTTACTAAACCACTGAAAAAAGACATCTGGACATGTTTTGATACTTCTCAAAGTCGAGTCTACATTTCTTCTGATGTTGCCAAAAGTAGAGACTTAGTAGGTATCTAATGTTTTCATGGCTCTGTACCTATTGGCTATAAATCTATCTATATATATATAAAAGGAGAAGCTGACTGACTGACTGACTGACTGACTGACATATCAACGCAAGGCCTAAACTATAAGGGTTAGACTAGAAATTTTGCACAGGGGTTCCTTTTATAACGTAGGGTAGCACTACGAATGGATTTTTGAAAATTCATCCCCTAAGGGGATCTGAATCTGAATCTGAATCCCACTGTTGGGCACAGGTCTTTCTCAAAGCCATAGCTGGAGCCCGCCTAGATGATAGTCAACCACGCTGCTGCAATGCGCATTGCTGTGGAGGTTAGTGTCCAATCCCAGTGTCGAATGTTTTCTATCCAACCGAAGGTCTTCGATCGACAAGGCTTAACGATTGTTAAAAAAATTCAACTTTCCCTCCGAAACAAGGAAGCACCCGAAAGATTTTGTCAAGCAAGCGGCTATACTACGACGTCAAACTCGGTCTATCACGTTCGATCAGGTATACCACGTTCGATCAGCGAGCTATGAGAGCTAACCCACAGCTAAAATTAAACAACTCAAGACGGTAGGAATAGCACCGATTACCAAGTGGATCTAAGGCATGGACCGATGGAATGTCAACTAGCTACTCGTATCACTTCAGCTCCGCGCCACCGATGGGTGTATATCACTGCAGTATTGGAACACCTCGTAAATAAGCCGCGATTGCGCTATTACTCGGGCGCGGGTAGTCGCAAAAACTGCGATCGCTGGAAAAACAATCAAAAGGCGCCGCGGATCGCGCGAGATCAGAGGAGCCGCGACAATTACGAGGTCTGTCCACTGGCTGCACCGAGCGCGAGCGGCGGTGGGAGAGTGTAAGCGATTAAACCAGGCCTCTTGCAACTGCTAACTGGAATGAACATGGAATACTTTGACTCTTGCTGTTGCTGGACTATCTGGAAACTGCGCTCTCTGGTGTTGCTCATGTTCTGAGCAGGTTGCCCCTAGATAAATTAAAGTTTGATTTGATTTTAATTTTAGCCGAGCTGATACATGATGGACGTAGTTTAATGTGGTATATACCATTACGATACCATTTATATTGTAGCTCACATTGATTCACTCTTGTGTTTAGTTTGTAAGGTTCCGTACCCAAAGGGTAAAACGGGACCCTATTACTATCCGCTGTCCGTCTGTCACCAGGCTGTATCTTATGAACCGTGATATTTACACAGTTGAAATTTTCACAGATGATGTATTTCTGTTGCCGCTATACAACAAATAATAAAAACAAAAAATACTTGTTTTTTATTATTTGTTGTATTTTACAACAAATAATAAAAAACAAGAAAAAATAAAAATTTAAGGCGGGCTCCCATAGAACAAACATAAATTTTTTTTGCGGATTTTACGGAACCCTTCGTGCGCGAATCCGACTCGCACTTGGCCGGTAATATTCTGTCACCAGGATCCAGACTGTATTAATAAATATAATCAATTTTACTACCAGCTGGTTTGTTTTTGAATTTTCTGAAATTCCGCCATTAACTTTGACTTTTCTCGCTTACTAGCTAACCGAATGCGATGAAGCCAGTCCCCTACAGCGCAAGGAAACTCATTTTCCAAACACGACGCAACCCCGCCGCTTATTACCGACGAACAAGTTTACTTTTACGCCTACCTATTCCCCTTTTGGCTCTTAGTATCATAGCATAAGGTTGAAAATAATTCGACTATGAATTCGCTGACAGCCAGTAGAAAATGTTCCACAACGCAGGGACAAATATGTATTTGCTGTTGATAGATCTTCGTAAGTCTATCCGATGGCCTTCGGTAAGGGATATAAGGTTCAAAACAGTTCGTATGGCGGTTCGCGGCGGTGGAATTGGCCCGGCGTAGTAATGTTCGCGGCGAATCGCGCGTCAATCATCCCGCGATACGACTTGACAAAGGAAAAATCCTTTTGCGTTGGCGCGAACAGGTCGCGAGATCAAAGCTCCGCCGCGCAGGCTCCTGTTGAGTTAATTTGTAGCAACGTGTCGTTTTCTCAAATTTTCAATTACTCCATTTATTTGGTGCGATCAAAGAACATTCCTCTTCCTTCCTTTTCTAGCGATCGCTAATATTTAAATTTACCCACTTTTTCTCACTCGCTGCGACCCATAGACATCCCACTGCTGGGCACGGGTCTCCCCCACAGACACAACTGCGGGAGGTCTAGAGCATACTCCACCACGCTGCTCCAACCAGCTGCTCAACCCAGTGTCGAATGTTCTTAAGCCACCTAAAGGACTTCGACAAACCGACCGAAACGACACGAAAAGAAGCCTTCTCGAAGACCTTCGGGTTGCTTGAGAACATTCGACACTGGGTTAGCCACTAACCCCTACACCAATTCGCACTGGAGCAGCGTGGTGGAGTATGCTCTGGAACTCCCACAGCTGTGTCTGTGGGGGACCCGTGCCTAGCAGTGGGGCGTCAATGGGTTCCAGCTATTCCATAATCACATTCTATCTATATGTTTGTGGTAGTACGAGTATGTTTAAGTTAAATAAAACAAAGTAAGCTCAAAATTCCCATCGAATCACAATTAAAATCTCAAATGCCATTACAGGGCCGGGTAGGGGCCGACACCAGCCAGCGTTTTGTGCCTGGCGGCTAATTGATACGACCTCCGGATATACCAAGTGTCACGACTGCTCCCGTGAATAACCCTAAATGAGCATACAATGGCCGCGGTGATTCCAACAAAATACTCGATAAAATAAAAGGCCCATTGTGGGGAGGAAACGGGCAAACGCCGTATTGTAAACCCTCAAAGGCAACCGCTTTGTATGAAGCCAGTTCTGCGAAAGATGATCTGCAAATTGGAAGGTGAAATTAGTAGGAATGCGTCTTAACGCCCACGTACTAGAGAGGTCAGAAGGTCGTTGGATGATGTACGGAGTTTTGTGCCTACGCCTATGAATCGTGAGCCAAGCGACAGGCGTCGCTATCGAAACAGTTAGCAAACTAAGTAATCTCGCTTCTAAAATCGTTATTGTTACAGTTGCCGTTACCCAGGGTTGCACTGAAAATCTGCGTTGTGGCTCATGCTGAGTCCACAGCATATGCTACGAGTTAGCCCATTTTGTTTGTTTAATATTTTATATTATTTCTTTTATTTATTACGGTTCGAGTGTGTATAAAATAAAATATTCTATTATATTCTAAAAATAGAAGGTTCCAAATTCAAAGATTTTGAGCTCATTATAATTGATACCTCTAGGTCTAGGTGGAAATTTTGGAAATTTTATTAGTATTGGAATTATTGTCGGGAGTATCGTAGTTACTTAACCTTCTGTTACATATACTTTGTTGACCCGTTTGTAGTAGGGTTATCGCGTTTCGTTCGAGTTTTGTACAAGAAAGTAGAACCGACCTCTTCAGTTGGATCGAGAGCGGTGTACTTTTACTCTGCAGTTAGATGGAGAGGTTTGATTTGAGAGATTCGTGCCCTTTATCATAGCCGTCAGGCAAAAATACCGACATTGAACTGAAACATGCGTTGGCACATACATGTCGTCATTCAATCTAATCAGTACGTGTACAATAAAGAATTAATAATACGTCAACCTAAATTCGTATCTAAATACCCTTGTCTGTCACTGTAGCTCGGGACCAGAATAGTGCTACCATAGAATAAAGAGTCGCTCCTGTAGAGCGGAGCGACTCTTTATTCTATGGTGCTACGGTAGCCCCTGCCTGTCGTAAAAGGCTACTAAAAGGGGACTTCTGGGGATGCGGGCGGTGAGAGTGGGAGCTCGAACCTGACTCTGAGCTGAGCTCTGACCCCGGGAAAGACGACGCTGTTTGTGGCTGTACAGCGTTGTGTAAACCGGGATGAGCCCGTCTTTGGGCGTAGCGCCGGAGGTCACCGGCGTGCTCAACAAGAGATCCCGGAGCCCTCCTGTAGCGCCGGAGTAGGCCACCGAGCGGGTTTTAGTGGGTGAATGTCCCACATAA
>DWTT01001734.1:0-11114 GCA_018250895.1 Carterocephalus mandan | reverse complement strand
GGGTTCACAACATCAATTTAAGAAGAGAGGTAGAATGACGCGTACAACGTCTCAGACGCAGAGCTACACTAAACACATGCCGCCCGACGCGTGTTTACCCCCTCCACCTTCCGAGGAATTTCTGGAAACGCTAGATCGGCGTCGCGTACGTGGCGTCGCGTCGCATGGGATGGATCATATGTAGCTCTAAACTTGTAATCGCCATATAAAATGTATGAGCCCCGTTGCGCCCAGATCGGCGTACGTGGCCCACGTGTGCCCAATGTAGTTCTTGCTATAATGTGCGTTTGCCAATTGATATGACATTATCAATAATATGACAAATAGTGAGCTGTATAAATAAGTAAAATAAATGAAAGATTATTTATTTAAATTTTTCTACATGTTTAAGGGTTGCAAAGGGCACACATAACGCCATGTGGAATTTCTTCCAGTGTTGTGAGAATGCTACGGCAGGTAAGAAAAGTAAAGTAAGTAAACTTAGAAAGGTTTTTACTTTTTTTTTTTTAATCGAGTTCAATACATAATACACTTAATACCAATAGTATTTAAATTCTATTATTCCTAATTAACGACATGTTATGTTCCTTTAGCAATTGAACTTCTTGTATTTTACGTCACAACTCACAACTGAGTCAGTCGCATATGTAAGTCATACACATCAACAAGTCTAGTTTACCGTATATCGTATAGGTACTGACTATACTACTCATATTATGACTGGACGGTTACCGGGACTACTTTTCACCATTTATGTTTAAGTCATGTTTAAGGAAGGTGCCTTCGAAGTAAGTAATATAGACGTGAATTTATCTTAAATTAAGCAGTACATGCTGTTTTAAAGTAATTTGCAAGATACATAGCTACGACATGGAGCGCTTCAAATAGAGTGCGAAACGTTTCCTTCCAGTCAGGCAACGCACCTGTGATACCCCTGGTCTCGCTCGTGTACCATCAGGTGGCCCGTATGTCTATTTGTCCGTCTATATTGTAAAAAAAAACACAATAGTTCAGCGTTAGAAAAATTACCAAAACAAAATTTGAGAACTGAAACGAAACATGAGATAAAAACGAAAAATCATACCTACTTAGTACATGAAGCAACAAGCATACGAGACTGAATGGAAGCTAGACCAGCATATACCAGATAGAACTTGGCAGTTGACTCAGCGCGACATAAAAACAGCGCAGTTTATGTAAATCCGTGCATAATAATGCGCTTGCCTTCCTATCTGCTATATGTCTACTGCATTACAATGCGTCGCAGTTAACGCGTGACGTGACTTACTGGCCGCTAATGCACCGCATGCACCCCAAGCAAGCCACCCTGGCGCTTGTGTCAATGGCCGTATGGATCATATTAGGATAATCAGTTATGTCCGTAATGTTTCTACTGCTTTAGGCTTACAATTAAATAAATGTGTGGTAAAACTGACAGTGTTGCACCAGTGTTGCTAGTAAATAATAGTAACGGCACATGTCCTACAAGTAAAAGTAAAGTACAGACCAGTACTTACCATATTTGCCACAGCATTTTTAATTTTTTTTTTTAAATCAAGTCATTGGCAGTAAACCCCGTCCCCTTAACGAATGTACGGCATAAAGTTACCACCAAGTTTCAGAATTAGTGTCAGCGCCATCTGTTGATGCTGTGCCAAACAACATTCCAATAAACGTGCAAAGCATTCCAAGGAAACATATTTATAGAATGAAAAGTATCTAATTTGTTAACCTAGGTTAACATCTACCTGTGTGCCAAGTACCATACAAATCTGTTTTGTAGTTTTTGCGTGATTGAGTAGGTACATAACAAACATCCAAACATACAAGCTTTCACATTTACAAATTGCTAGGATTCCGTGGTTATTTACCTCAAGCCTCTTTCTAAATCTCAAAGTCAACTATGAATTTACCAATGGCATTGAATATATAATAGTTAGAATATCGCTACGCTACCAAATCAATGCTAAACGATGAAAACCGTAGACGAACCAAACTACCAACCGGTATAACTCACAAAGCTTGATACGGAAGTTAACAGTTACCCAATGGGTTAGAGATGTTTGACTTGAAAAACGCGGCGTGTAATTGTACGTGGCGGAGGCAGTAGGCAACCGCTGCCGTTAGCAAAGTAGCGCTAGTGGAATAAGTTGCCAGAATCCTTGGGCACCATTATATGCCAGGCGGTCTTTATCTAGCAGTGAGCCTTTCAAGGCTAATAGATTTACCGGTTCTACAAAGGAACATAATGTGAGCAAAATACGTACAAATACAAACACAAAAAGATCAAAGGCGGTCTGCGGCGAGCCAGCGGCCAGCGCCGCACATTACTCGCCGGCGCCAGCGATTCGAGCGCTTCGGCCGCTCGACCGGCCGGGCCCTAGCCTACATTGTTAATTTTTCTTTGCGCCCTAACAACGGTATAAAGGTTGAAACGAAACGCACACATGCCGAAACGATACTGAGAGTACACAGTAGGCACATATCGTGCAGTATCAGTATAAAATTCACCAACTTTATAAAACTTATTTGGTTCCATGTAGGCTCTACGAGTACGTAAACCAGATTTATGTTTAGGACCCAAAAATAAAATTACTCTTTTTTATAAAAGAAATTAATTGATTATTTTAAATATACATAAAAATGTTTCCATATAATTGATTAAAATTATTATTATGTGTACTAGTATTAGTTAGTTACAGAGTACGAACTTAACTACAAACTGTAAAATTAAATCAATATTTTCAGCAGATAAATATTTAGAATAGATTGTGTACAGTGTGACAGTGTTTGAAAGCTCCGCGCGCCTGTGCCATGGTGCGCCGGATTAATCTCTCGCAAAATCCGCGTGAAATGCAAAGGCTGTGCGCGCGAATTGAGAACGAAAGCTTATAAAATGTGAGAGAGCACTTCCGACTGAACCGGATAATTTGCTGCGGAGCAAAACCTTGCCGCCTTCTGGCGCGTCCGAACGTAGACCATTAAAATTATGAGGAGTTTTCCACGTCTTTAGACCCGAATAAGACTTGCTAAGCGATAACTGCATCCAACACGGCTGCATGCCACCCTCCAATTACCAAGAGCGTTCGAGGATAAAGACGCATCTGGGACCGACTTGGAACAAGACTTTTATCAACTGGACTAATTACTAACACCAACCTACAGGACTGACGGTCCTCATACTCGTACCTTGTTGGTCAACAACTATTGTTCAACAGTACCTACAATAGCTGTTATTAAAACCCTGTCTGCTAACTAACCATCCCGGTCTCTGTAGGAGTGTTCAAAAACTGTTACAGTTGTCAAACGTGTACAAACGAGACAAACTAAGTACATTATTACTATGTACGGTTTAAACACTTTTTCACATTCGGTCCCGGACTAAGTCAGCGACGATAAAGCGGAGATCTAACGTTGTAGAGAATTTGTTTCACAAAGAGCGCGGTTTTGCCAAAAATCCGGTAAAACACACGCTGAAATAAATACGACGGGTCTCTTCCGAAATTTACATATTAATCTTGATAACTTGATAACTATTGTATTTTTCAGTGTTGCTTCAACCATTTTGACCAATTAATGTTTCTTCTTCTTAATTATCTGCGTTTTAATTATTTATCAATTCAATCAATCAACCAGCTTATTGCTGGCACAAAATAATTAATAAGCACAAAATAATTTTGATAAAATGTATGTTTGAAATATATGTTATTGTTTGATACCTAATATATTATCATCACATACATACATCCCTCTTGTATGTATATGAACTCAAAGGAAACAATCGAACCTACGTACTAAGTACACAGGGAAAATAATTATTTTAAAGAATAATATTAATTGAACAAACTTCACATTAATACTCCTATTTTCATTTGCATATGTTTATGACTGTAGAGAAGTGGAAAGCTCCAACGAGTTTAAGTTTCTTTGAAACATTTTATTTCTGTGTACTTTAAATTTAAAAGCGTTTGCTCACTAAACAGTAGATGAAGAAATAAGATAATTTAGAAAGCTAATCTCTTTCCAGTTGTAACTGAAATTGTTCGCGGTTGGAGAATTACAGTCGTTGTTCCATTATGAAATTCTTTAAACCCGTATAATTTTGCTTTGCATTTTGTACTCATTACGAATAACATTCTGCGACCGTAATTGTCACTAAAGACTTCATTTTGTTAGTAGTACTCAATTTATTAAAGTACACGCACTTAATAAGGCTATCAGGGACTAATGAAGAACGACCACCAAAAGTAGTATACGATATGTAGGTGGCTGCAAGGTAAGCAGTAGGTTTCAATTTGTAGATTGGGACGTTATATGGAAGGCCATGTAAATTTTTATAACGTTAGAAAAGATATTGTAGAAATCTTGCTTGATAAGGTATAAGTTTATCTTCAATAAAAATAGTAGACGAATATTTCAGGCTGTCATACTACTGAATATTCTTACTCTGTGCCACTCACTCCATTGTACCAGATCTATAGCACCTAGCTAAAGTAACTCGACGAATTCAGCCGAAGACCGAATCCATTACTCCTCGCGCCGGAACACTGCAGTAAATCGCAACCCTATTTAGCCGTCGCTGGATTTTAGGAAGATTGCTTCGTTCCTGCCATATTTCCCGGCGCAAACGGCCCAGGAGCCGTGCAGCGTCACCCGACGCCAAGTTATGCAACCTGGATGCTTCGCGGTTATTATCATAATATATGTCAGTGCCCCATCAATGGATACGCTGGATTCGAGCCAGCTTCCCAATTATCTCCTCTATTATTCGCAATCTAAACCAAACCTGACTAACAAACCCCACGACTTTAGACCTTAAATCCTGCAAAATAAAAACGCTCTTGAAGAAACTCCTCAGACTCTCATTAGAGCAAATGGGAAGGGTTAAAAGAATTCGATTAAGTCGCGGGTTGGTAGACATTTTGTGCTAATGTGTTGAGAATTCGGTCCTCGTTTTCGTTTTATGGCTTATTTATCCAGAACTTAGTAGTTAGTGTAGTTGGGTGTCGACGCGGAGTGCTGCCCAACTTTACTGGACCAGTTATCAACGTTACTGTAAAAATACTTATCTAAAATCTTTTATTTAATTTGAAATTAAATTAAAAAGAACTGGAAAATTGATAAAAAACTTGAAAGATATTTCAGAGGCGACTTTCTTATTAATCCTCTTAGCAACCCATCTGACCTGGAGCATAACTAGAACTAACAATTACTTACCGGACTATTACAAATGTCACCTAAAAGACTATAAGTGTTACTAACAGTACCGGCTGTCTTAGTTCTGATTCTTTACGAACTGATCGACTAATGATCTTATTATATTATTTTACATACTGGACTGGACTAGATCTCACCGTAACATTTTTATTCTTGTTCAAAACAGCTCAGCGGATGCATGGTGCGATAAGACAGTACACATTATTGGCTCAGACTTTGCTTTTGTGACCGGTAACGGTCATGGTAACAGTCGGACAAAGGGTGTGGTGAAAACCGGTGAAAGGTTGGTGTACCTACTAAACACATTCGTGGAAATACAGGCGCGTGCGATGTTATGTTATTTTTTTATGATTTTTATAAATATCTAAGTATGAAAGGACCTTGACAGGAGACCACGACTCGGGAAACGGAGCACAGGCCGCCCGCCCTCCACCTAGGTGAACTGATGACCTGAAGGAGTCAGCGGGAAACCGCTAGATTCAAAAGACTCAGGACCCGAGTAGTTACACCGATTTAGAGTGGCCTATGTCCAGTCCAGTGGACTCTTAAAGGATGTATGGATGGAAATATCTATTTATACCTACCACACAACACAACACAGCTACTGGACCGATTTCAAAAATTCTTACACCATTAGAAAGCTGCATCTTCACTGAGTGACATGAGCTATAATATATTACTAGGTGTAAACGAAAAAATATGTCTAATTCCACGAGAACGAAGCTGCAGGCGTCCACTAGTAAATAATAAATTGAACATTTATTTGGAGTAACTTTTTATGATTTCGCTTCAATAATTTTGGTATTGAAATGATTTTGTTTATTCCAGAAGAAAATAAAGGCACACGAATGAAATGATCGAAATCCGCGAAATGTTTTTTCACAGACCGGACAGGTTTCCATGATTGATTTGAAAGCTGTAGAGTTTGTCATTGTTTCACGGCTTTCAAGCGAAAGCCAATATGGCGTGATGGATTCGGCGAACCCGAAACTTTTACGCCACTGCCTGAGGTAAGGATGACTGACGGCCGCCCGGCCGTAGCGAACGCATTCTGGCTTTAATAACGCCTTGTTTTTGTTTTTTATGAAAGTTATTTTACACCATAGAGTGTGGAATGGCCTATTTATCTGTTCAATAAATCAGCCTAGGCTGAGAATAAAACCTAGACGACCACGACTCGAAAGGGACACTTACAAACGTTCCAACAATTTTTTAAACAAAATAAGATCAACCCACTGTTTGTCCAATCTCACAACATTCCGGCCGGCCCCGGCAAATTGAATAGTAAATAAACTACAATGGCACCGTTCGAGCGCACGGCGGCCGCCGCTGATTTAATGTAATAGTGTCAATATTTCATGGAGCGATCTTTACACGTATTAGCTTTATAGAGGCTGCGTGGGCGCGGGAGATATAAAATACGAGTATGGCGCTCCGCCGCGGCTTCGGGACGGTGGGTCTATTGTCTGGTAGATTCAACGGTGTAGCCCAGGACTTAGCTTACATTCAACCACTTACTCGAATGGATCTGGGTTCAAATCAGCAACATGCAATAATATTATATCGTATAAGTCCAAAATCCCCGAATTGGCAATCTATGGGAAGAAGCCATGGGAAACTGCAGTGGGAGTTGGGACGCTCAAGTATGCTCAAGGCTCGCAATTACTTCGGCCTCTCTATGGCCGAATAAATTATAGTTAAAAATGTACGAGTTTAAGTCACAGCGTTAACTTACTTGTTGCCCGCCGGACGCCGGTGTCCGCTAGTTTTATAGAGGAGACGGGAGATTTACATGAAGTTAGAACGAGACGCTTAAAACTGACCAACTAATTACGAACTTAAATGTATCTTTAGAACTCTTTGGCGACTGTTATTCTCATGATTTTAGTATTTAAGACTTTGCTAGATGAGTTCAGTTTGTTACTGCTGTAACCGACTTCAATAAATCTTTGCTAATCCTTACTAATATATAAATGGGAAAGTTTGTTTGTTTGTTCCTTTTCCTCAACGGAACGAAGGATCGATGTGATTTCTAGCACAGATGTAGTGTAGGGCCTACAGTAGCGTAATATATCCTACTTCTTATCGCAATATAATAATGAAATAGACAAAACATTGTAATAATCGTTCGATATTTAATCAATTCCATTAATTTATCTTAGGCTTGCTCTTGCTCTCCCGCACCTCTCATGCGGAATGAAAATGAGATTAAATTGAGTCCTTTAAAATTCAGCCATGCGATTCCCTTGCAACGTCACTAAAACATGTCGATTCGTTCACGGACGCATCGTTGTTACACGTCGTTACATCCACCACCGATTCCTTTAAACACTTCTCCTTTGTCAATCGGTCGACACTCCCGGCAATGTACGAGTACAAATAGATAGCCAGAATGCGAGCTGACTGCGAGATAGCGAGCTCAGAGTTCCAGCTTTTATTTAATCACTATGCAAATATGTAATAATTTGTGTTAAATAGTAGTTAAACCAACCTAGTTGATTATTTTGCACGTGACTAGTTATTAACTGGAAAATTAATATGTAAATTATTACATTGTTATCGAAACTGTGGCGTAATTAATGAGTATTAAATTTTAAATGCCTGTAAATGCCTAACGAATTGGGAGTCGTCGCAATATTGTATTAATTAACAATTTATAGCCAGTTTGATTTAGAAATATTTTATGCACGAAGTATGTGTTGCCTTGCTAGTTCGATACTTTAAAATAAGGTTCCTTGTCATCCCCCACCGATGCGAAAGACAACGGTGAGCATTGTGTGTCAACCCCTTTAGAAGGGAGGTTTATGTCTAAATTAGACCTCTAAACACCCCAAGTTCCGATGAACGAGGAAGGATGGATGAACGAATCTACATAAAAATTGGTCAAGTGCGAGTCATTCATAGGGTTCCGAACTATTGAACTATTTTATATAGTCACATATATGGGGACCTCCAATTGGGTTCTAAATTTTCTAGACACGCATTCTGTGTAAATTATAAGGTCTACCTATTTCTGTTTATCTCTTAAGATACAGACCTGCGACAGAAAGATCGGCAGATGAAATAGGTTCCATACCTAAAGGGGGTACGTAACTCCAAAGACAATAATAATCAAACGCAAAAATCAGTTCCTCCAATATGCTAGATATTGCTAATATTTGCGTATCAACTGATCTCCAACTTCACACGTTAAAAGCTTGAATGTACCTTCCTTCGTATCCTGTCAGTCTGTCTGGTATAAATTAAAGCGTACATTAAACTACGCAGAGCGCTCGCTACTCGGAGGGAATTTAATAGGAGCTTTGGAGATCCTACAGCAATATAGATAGTCTTATATTAGATACCTATTTTAGTACAAAGATGAAGGTATTAAAGCAGCAGCGGCGACAGCCCAGTGGCTATGGAACTTGCTTCTTACTCGAGGGCTCAAATACAAGCGATACGCGTCTATGACTTTTCTCTTTTATATGCGATTTAAGAAATTAAGTGTCACCTGTAATTGTCTCTGTAACGGTGAAGGATAACGTCGAGAGGAAACTTGCATACCTGAGAGTTCTCCAAAGTGTTTCCCGAAGACCTAACCTAACCACTCCCATTCCAAGAAAGAACGCGAGTCCAACAGTGGGACAAGGAAAGGGTTGTGGTGAAAATAATTATAAACGTTTCCACTGCTAGATACGGGAATTCTTGTCGGGATTTAAAACGGAATTGACACACCGGCGGACAGCCCAGCCAATCGCTGTTGGTTAAATTGTTCGAGAGAAAGCACGTGAGAAGTGAGCAGCTATTGAGTTTCCACCGCGCTCTGACATCTAAATGCCGCTCTCTAAATGTTTTTTCGCCTCGGGGAGGTCGCCCGCCCATTGTTATCACAGTCCGAATGAAAACACAACGTAAGCATTGCGGGGCCTTAATGTCTTATAAATACAAAATTAACCTGGTTGAAATTTCAGAAGAGTGTGTGGGTCACTTTTAACATAGCGTAAAATAACATTACATCACGCCTTTATATCTCCGAATGGGGTAGGCAGAGGTGTGTAGTGGTGAGCCTACTGCCATTCGCCGGGCAGTAATCCGGACTCCGGGCTATCACCGGGCATTCCAAGATGAAAAAACCCAACAACGGTCACTTATTACTAAGATAGCAAGGCAAAGGCGCAAGCTCGATATAAAAGTTACTAATGAGTAGGCCTAACTAGTTTTGAAGTCGGTTTTTGAATTATAATGAATTAACGAACCTTTTGAGTCTTATAGATTGGCAGATAGGATACTTTTCATCCCGAAAATATGTTCCCTTGGGATGCTTTGCGAGTTTATTGGAAAGTTGTCTGGCAAAACGTCAACAGATGGCGCTGACACTTATTCTTAATTGGATTACACTGGAGCGGGCGAACCTGCGGCAATAGTTGAAAATATTTTCAAAAATCCAATTTCTCCTGCGAAGTAGGTGCTCACGCCGATGCCACGATGGGAGCGAATGGAAATTTCGCGAAAAACTTCCAATAGAATATTCCCGTTTACCGGCAACGAAGAGCGATTGAGCCGTTCCGGCCGGGACACCCTCATGCTCTCTAATACTCGGCTCATGTTCTGATTTGGATAAATTATTTAAATATATTATAACCGACTTTCAAAAAAAGGAGGAGGTTCTCAATGTGGCTGTACGATGTTTCTTCAAACGCATTGAACGTAAAAACACAAGTTAATTCCCCTTTACAATAAGCAACCGAAAAAAAGTCATGATTTCGTGAAAAGGTTTTCTAAATTACTAAGAAGTTTGTGCTTTTTAAATTTTTGATCAAAATTCTTGTGCTCACATTCATGTGTCACTGTAAGATCCTAAGATTACTGCTTGACAGTTTTCTACAATATTTTCAAAGGAGTGTGAAATATCTCAATCTGGACTAAGCCAGCGTAGAGACAAACGTTATCCTTTTCACCCTGAGCGTAGACCCGCGCATGTAGGTAGGTATGTGGGGGAGAATGCTATATCTCAGAGCAATCACATTATAACTAAAGCATGCCAGGTATATCGCGATATGGAATGAATGGAATAGAGTAAAGTAAGTCAACACTCCAGGGATTCGATGAGGAGGAAGCGGCAGTCTCAATGATTTATGATAATGGGCCTCCTTACACGGAGTAATTACAAATTAGAATTAACCAAGTTAGTCCAATAATGTGCAAAACGGGACACATCTCGCAAGCGAACTAAGTTATGGATTCCATGGGGGTGCTAGAATATAATGGTGTTAGAGAGGGAGGAAGACTTCACCGTAAACTGAAGTTGATTTAAACTAGTGGAGCTCAGGCAGGAGAGAAATATTATCGACAATCACGCCATTTTTGTTAGTAGGTACCGAGATTTGGCAAAGAATTGTTCTCAAAGTTTCTACACAGGCCAATAATAGGATGGTGCTGGCATCGCCGTGGCTATTTCCCAACTTTTACAACAGTTGGCGGCAATAATTTTCTGAAACACGCTATTAAAAAGTATCGTATGTGATTTGAAAGCCCGTTTCACAAAGACGACTCTGTGGCGCGGTGGCGAGCGGCCCTACTGCTACCGCCGCCGCGGCCCCTCCACGGCCGGTAGATATTTATTTTGTAGATAAATATTTGTACTCGGGATGTATTCGATTGTGTTGTTTTCTGAGTCTAACGCCCGCAGCCTACCGCCAGTGTGATTGTGTAGCGTTTATCTATCTATATTATAAAAATGAATCGCAAAATGTGTTGGTAAGCGCATAACTCAACAACGCCTGGACTAATTTGGCCAATTCTTTTTTTTAAATTAACTTACTTTAACAGCGAGAAAATTTTGAAAATTCATCCCCTAAGGGGGTAAAACGGGGGTGCAACGTTAGTATGAAGCTTTGCCGTTTTTGAAGTTAGTG
>DWTT01001733.1:0-11115 GCA_018250895.1 Carterocephalus mandan | reverse complement strand
TCCAATGCGGATTGGTGGAGGGGTTAGTGGCCAACCCAGTGTCGAATGTTCTCAAGCCACCCGAAGGTCTTCGACTAATATAGCATTAGAATTACAGATATCGGAATAGGTACCTCTGTAATTTAGTATGCCAAATCATGGAAGCGATAGATCCTTCTTGCGTATGTATCTATAGTCTATTGTGTATTTTGACAAACCCCGTAGCTCATTATTCCCCTGCCAATTTATACCGCAAACACAGGGGTTCTCATTTACAAGACAAATAGTCTAAAGAACTTATCTAATAAGCCTAATAACTTACTTAAAGCGATGCCTACTGGAGTGTGACGCACTTATCGCGAGGGAGCAAGACTTAGTTTTGCTCACAACGGTAAATGTTCAGCCCTCCGGGTGCAATCAGTGTGGGTCCGGAAAGACCCCAAATACAGAGCTCTGTCAACGAAATTCATAGAGACGTCATGTCCGAAAACAATGTTAAGATACGCTTCTGTTCCGTTGTGGCGTAAGTCACGAGAGGACACAAATTAAGGCGATTAAGAGGAAATCGTGCGGCACTTTTTCCATACAAACGTAATCCCCTATTTCCTCATCGGTTAATGATGAAGGTACATGAAGCAACAGAAATTAAATTACCTTACGATTAAACTATACAGCAGTACTGTACGTTTTGATTTTTTTCAATATTTGATTAATAGAAGAGCAAAAAAACGGGATAGACATTGCAGAAAAAGTGGTATTTTTGTAACTAAAATGTAAAATATTCAATACATATTTGAAGTAGTTACTTAATGATAAATCAATTCAATGTAATTATGCAGTTTTGCTGTAAATTATGTTGCAAATAAATAAACATATTGCCGTCTGTCAGTTACAACTTAAAGCCTACATGACAAACAATCTGAATTATTAATTGTAAAACATGCTATAGATTTAATATTGCATTGGCGTCATTCATCATTGGTGTGAGTACTGTGAACATGCTTTATTTCGTCCTACCACCACCACAACGCTTTATTTATCCCACTGTTGAGTATGGATCTCCTCTAAGACTGGGAATTAGACCTTAGTCCACCACGCCGGCCAAGTGCGGATTGGCCAGCGTGGCATTTCGTCCTACCTTTACCTAATCTATAACAGCCACGAACAATGTTTTATGACTTGGACCACACAGCGGAAAGGACCACGAATCCGTGCGACACGTTGGTTCCAATTTGCGTTAGTCGACGTGTACCGGAGTACCGCATATTGTGTTTACGGTTACCTAACGGATTATCTCGGATTTGTCTGCGATATTTTAGACGAAATACACAATACGTAAGTGGTACGAGCTAGGGGCTCAACAGTTTAAAATGTAAAAGTAAGTTGCAGTCGACCTTCCCCTGTATAGAGCTGTCGGCACGAAAGTGTAGCTATGATCGAAATTCGGAGAGGATAGCTGCGCATGGGGTATCTATGCGGGTGACAATACAGTTGGCGAACCAATCAGAGCTTAGCAATGAAAACCCACTCGCCCCGCGCATGTCGATACCTTAAATTTCGACTACTTCACATTCAGGGTCAGAGCTAAACTTTCGTGCCGCTAACTCTACCTTGAACAGTGACAGATTTTGTAGACAGTACAAAATCAGTGAAAATATCTGTCGTGTGTCGATACCCTTATTCTCACCTCATTGTCTCTGACTGTCCCCGCTGCTTGCATAAGTTCCGAGCGGAACGAGAAAATAATTCTTTTACGCTCCTGAAAGCAAGACTTTAACGTCTTGAGGAGATTGTCTGTGCAATAATAGTTCTTACTTTCCGATTTCAGCGCGACGCTTTGAAAATACGGATACTTTTGTAGGTTAAGATATACGATGACATCACTAGCTCGTTTCGCATAGTGGTTATCAAACCAAGTAACAGTTTCTGAATTATCCACTTTTTAACTTACGCTGATGGTTTATTATTATATGGCTTTATTAACACGCTGCAATAGGTATTATGTATGGAGGTATGTAGATATGTACGTATGTATGTAACCACTGTATGTAACAGAATCTTTGATCCTGATTTTCGCCCACTTCAAAACAACGGATTAATTTGAAACTTTGCACACTTGTCAAGGACCAATGACAATGACGTATTCTAATTGATAGACAGATTGTCATGTCAAACGATTTGCGAACACTAAATACTATGAATATAATCTGTGATTTAAACTATTTATACGTATAGAGTACTAAATCTATGATTTATACAAATTACTTTTTTTACTTACACTGCTCATATTTAATAAGACAATGATGCACAGGATTATGTTAACACAAAATGTCACACTAACAATACAATGACTATAAAATGTTTGCTTTGTAAAATAAATGCATGAAAATTAAATTAAACTGGCTCTGGTTCTCAGGAAGTCCACCTCGAATATCAGAGAAGCAAAAAAATCGCAATCCAAGCTGAAAGTATTCCTACTATACAGCTGCTTAGTGATTATAGTCGATAGACGGCAAAGGAGTGTTATAATACTCCTTTGACACCCCGCCTGGCACTAACGCTTTTGAACCAGCTGATTCCAGCCGCCGTTTCAGACGCTTTGACGAACAAACCTTTGTTGTGAGTATTTGAAGTGATCAGCGAAATACAGATGTATTTGCGTACGAGGAGTATCTCTTGGTAGAAGCTGTGTATGGTTGTCTGTCTCTCGCAACTCATTGGCGTGCTACTGTTTAGTACGGGTCTTTCCTACATCCACAGGTCTAGTATACTACAACACGCTGTTCCTATCTGGGTTTGTGCAAGGGTTAGGTGTAAACCCAGTACCGAAAAATCATAAGCCACTAAGTAACCCTACACAACACTCTTTCCAATTAAAAAATAGCCTTTCTCAGGCTCTAGACTAGACTATCTGTGTACCAAATTTTATTTTAATCGGTTCAGTAGTTTTGGCGTGAAACGAGACAGACAGATAGACAGAGTTACTTTCGCATTTATAATACATATTAGTATGGAAGTATGGATTATAATTATTTTTTATTGTTCTCTTTGTAAGAGAAAATGCCTTTTGGCGTTAAGTCCGCTCATTGTAGATAATGCAATAATGGTTTAATAAATAAATAAATACATATTTGATTACTTCCCTGTATTACCTCTGACCCTTATCAATCGTGATGTTAAATAATTACAGTCGAAGTGCAAATAATATTAGAAAAGACAGTAGCGGTCAGTTGAATCGTTTATTTATTTGCACTAATACAACAGTTGGTAGCATCATAAATCAGGGTTGAACCCGCAGCGAGGCCACGCTCAGCCCGAGTGGGGTCGCGGGGATCATGTCGGGGACAATAATCCCGGACTGTCGGCGATCGCGGCTTAGCCCGCCGATGTTGATGGACGGGTGTATGCCGGGAGAGCCATGACCCGTCTATATCAAGCATTGCCCGTTTTACTGCGTTTGTAGCTTTAATAAATGTTTCTTTTGATGGCCAATAGTTTGTGGGCTTGATCGTGTTTGTATAACTATAATTAAAGCGTTTGTGGTAGCGGGATCGAGACATCAAACCTATAGTTCGCGGTCGATCATACTAATGCTTTTCTACTGGCTACAACCCTTTATGGGTGTAGCCAGTAGCCACTATTCGCTCTGTTGGCAAAGATCTCCCCAAAGCCACAGCTGTGGGAGGTCTAAAGCATACTCAAATACACTGCAATCCGGTGGTGGAGGAGTTAGTGGTCAACCCAATGTCGAATGTTCTCAAGCCGCCCGAAGGTCTTCGACAAGGCTTAAAGATTGTTTTTACAATTGAAAATCACCGGGACCCATGGCTTAACGTGTCCTCGGCCGACGGCTTAGCGAGCACGGAAGCGCCAATGAGATTTTGGCTCTAGTCACCCATCCAAACCGACCGCGCCCCTCGTTGCTTAACTCGATGGCATACGACCTACGCGAGCCATTGGGCTATGGACGCTTCAATAAACAATTACACAACAGTAATAGCACGTGGTTTATCGCCAGTGTATAGTATTGTATTTCGAAAATTTTTATTTCTGCCGCCTCTCTGAATTTTAATGTATCACTAGTAAAACCCAATAATTCTTTAAAATACAGATATTTAATCTGCAGGGAATGAAAATCAATATGCTGAAAACTTTTGCGTATTTCCACAGCCGTGTGCGGAAATGATTCCATCCCATTAAAACAGACACGCACTATATTTAAATGTGATTGTTAAATTTTGTGGAAATTTTAATTATTTTGAAGGTATCTCAAAAGCAAGAACCAATTAACGTATCGGCAATTAAGTAGCCTGGTTTCCGATTTCAATATAGGTAATGTTGGATTGCACGGAAAAATGGTAAAATGTTTTTTAAATTCCTATGCGTGATATAAATAATCTGAATGCTGGAATATCTTGTTAACTATAAACCTTTTATGTAGACGACGGCTGTCTGCAACACATTGACATTCCTTTTCAGTGCAAGAGAAGTTCTCACGACTGAAAAGGCCACCACCAATCTGCATAGAGTGGATTGGCGGAGGGATTAGTGATCAACCTGAAAGTTGGAAGCTTTTTGGCCTTCCGAAGCTCTCCATGGAAACTTACGCTAACAACTAGCATGAGTTGCTTTCCGATGCACGAAAACGCTCAGGATTTTTTTGCAACTAGCGGTTACCTATCGAAACAGCTTAACATTATCAATATATACTAATATGTATTATAAAGAGGAAAGATTTGTTTGTAATGTTTTCACACAAAAACTACTGGACCGATTTCAAAAATTCTTTCACCATTACAATGCTGCATCTTCACTGGGTGACATAGGCTATATAATATTACTAGATGTAAACGAAACTATTGATATGACTAATTAGATGCGAGCGAAGCTTCGAGCGTCCACTAGTCGGTAAATAATATCTCAAACAACCTGACCACGCCCTCTTCTCAAGCTAAATCACAAACAGAATGCGACGTGAAGTTGGCGAAGTTTTCTATAAGGCTAAAAGTCTATTCATACGTGTGGGTGGGTAATCGAAGAAGTAACTCATCGAATATTCAATTACTTACAGAAGAAACTTACCCAAATTTTACCTTCAAATCTGACTTTGAAGCGAATGGGCTTAGATTTGATTACAAAAGAATGTTTACTTTTCCTATATATTTTTATAGATCTTGGTGACATCTTGCATAATACAGTTGCTATAACTTCTCGAGAATACCGGAGTGGCATACACGATATGCTTACGAATTAAGCATATAGCCCAATGGCTCGCGTCGATTCAATGTGATCGACAAGTTAAGGAACAACGGGCATGGTCGCGTTATGGATGGCTTGTGGTAAATTTTATGGATGCTACCGTGCTTCGGAAGGCACGTAAAAATGTCGGTCCCGGTTGATTTCAATGGTGAAAACTATCACTAAGGCTTCGGGTGGCTTGAGAACATTCGATACTGGGTTGGCTACTAACCCTTCCACCAATCCGCATTGCAGCAGTGTGGTGGATGCTCTAGATTTCCCGCAGATTTCAATGTGGGGAGACCCGTGCCCACCAGTGGGATGTCTTTGGATTGCTATGTTTATACGAGCTATTTCGGTCGTTACTTCTGCGTGTGGGTTTGTGCATGAAAGAATAAATGTGTGTAAAAATGAATAAATATTTTTTAAACACAAATAGAGCTTTGGGGACTACTTCTACTGGAAGTAGAACTCTATTCTACTGGAACGCTTTTGTTCCTATTGGAAAAGTGAGGTTTCCCGTTACACTTTTCTATGTGACCATCTTAAAGATGGTTTCCAAGGATAGCAACGCATCTGTGACTGATTTGGCACAAGACCTACGTTTTTTTTTTAAATATTGTAGAAAAAAATTTGCTTTGGCAACACTGTAGTGTATGTGGGTCCAGGCAGCGGCCGGGCAGTCACGCGCTAGCTGTGAGCAAGTTCGGACGTGCGCCGGACGCATCACCTACTCCACCTATTGAGTGATCAAAGGCGTGTTTTATTACAAACACCTTATAGCGGGTGCGTTAACGTTCGTTAACCAAAAGGTACAATGCAGTATTATCTATTTCATATTCCTCAATTCATTGCAACAAGTTAATTCTACCTCCATTTTAAACTCCTTAAACTGTCCCTTAAAGGGATGACGCCAGATCTATTTTTACCTGCAACAGAAAATAATATAGGTTAGTATAGGTATCTAATTATATTTTGGTAGCTCTAGTGATCGCAAACGAATGCTAGGTCCTGGGTTCGATCCCCTCCCATTCTGAGAGGAGACCTGTGCCCAACAGTGGGACAAATAAAGGGTCATCTTCGCTCGCGTAGAATTGGGCTGCCCGCGTTCGGGTTGCCCACATGACTTCAAAAACGTCAGTTTCATACTAACTTTGCACCCCCGTTTTACCCCCTAAGGGGGTGAATTTTCAAAAATCCTTTACTCTACTTACAAAATTTCAAGTTTCTAACCCTTATAGTTTAGGCCCTGCGTTGATATGTCAGTCAGTCAGTCAGTTAGTCAGCTTCTCCTTTTATATATATAGATAGATTCCCCGCGAGCGAAGCTGAGGGCGTCCACTAGTTTAAATATAAATAAACATCACTCCCAAAGTATATTAGGCGAAGTGTTTGGAGAACAAAGCAACAACGAACACGCAGTCAACATTACTCCGCCTGCAAGACGTTGTATCATATCTCTTCCTTGCCACTGCTCTATCTCGTAATAACATCGGCCGGAATGGGGGACATCTATCACAAAACCACTTGTTCCTACATAAGCCAAACAGCTACCTTACTTGGGAATGCTTTGGTGTTCGAATGGATGTCAAAATACATCATAAACGTCGTAATAATAAATATCAATACATGTTATAAAACAAAGTTCTCTGTCTGTCTGTCTGTACGCGATGAACTCGAAAACAGCTGAACGGATTTTCATGCGGTTTTCATTAATAGATAGAGTGATTTATGAGGAAGCAATGTGGAAGTGGTGTGTAGGAAGGAGTGATTTATGTATACATATAATTTGTTAAGGTTGTGTAAATTGGTTAAAATATAACGATAATTGTTGAAAATGTCGGCCGTACAGTCACGCGCTAGCTGTGAGCAAGTTCGGACGTGCGCTGGACGCATTACCCACTCCACCTACTCCACCTATTGAGTGATCAAAAGCGTGTTTTATTGACCCAACGGTCACCACAAACTCTACAGGTACTATGAAAGTAACATTATCTACTCTACCTCGTTTTTACGTCATTGATAGATAAAATGGTAATAATAATAATAAAAAATGTTTATTGTTTGATCCAATCGAATCCATGTCAAAATTTTGCTTTATTGACATTAACGCTGGTATAGTATATGTCAAAATTGAAACGGAATGTGGTAATTTTTTTTTAAATTAATCTAACAATCTTTGTGGATATTACATAGATACGAGTAGCAAGACTATAAAGCAACACCACTCATTCGCTGCCAGTCGGTCACATGCAGTGCTACACTAGAGGACTAATGGTCACTTAAAGAAAACTAACCGGAAACCACGCCTTACCAACCGCAGCATAATTGCTTCAAAACAATGCAAATATTGTAGTATTCCGTATCTATTTGGGAACTCGATTTAAGCTTCACTAGACTTATACACTATATGGCCTTATCCCGGTACCGGGATTCCGGGACGCGTCCGGGACCATTACTCAGTGTCGCCGTCTGCCGGCTCCGCGTGGAAATAATAAAGCAGGCTTTACCCGGCACATGATGACAGGCTGACGCCACTCGATACACATGTAAGTAGTCGACGGGTTATTACAAAAAGGCGTTATTTTAACATAATAACAAAAAGTTATATTAAAGACGCGGTGGTGATGACCCTAACTGCCGACCCGCCTAACCCCCTATTTGTGTTCGGGTCATGGATGTTTCTGTGTGTGTTCGCCACACACAACAAGGCCTAGACCTAGGCCTGCGAGTGTGTAGAGCTCAAAGCAACGAAACCTTCATAGATAAAGCGTATATTTTTATATATGTAGGTACATATTTTGAATATACCAAAACATTATTTAGCATGAAGCGCCAATCCGCACTTGGCCATCTTTGTGTACTAAGGTCTAACCGGAGAGGAGATCCATGCCCAGGAGTGGGAATGGGTTGTGGTGGTGGTGGCCGTACCTAACAGTGGGACAAAGACAGAGTTGTGGTGAACATGATGCACCGATTTTGACATGCAGAAAGTCTTTGTAACACAAAATAGATCCACTAATAGTAAGTGTATGAAGATTAATTACTAAACAAATTCCCTAGGGGGACGTTTACTTAAGGTCACCCCCTAAAATAAGCAATAACTAGGGGTGCAAGCCCTGCAAACCAATTACAAAATGGATTTCGACAGTTAAATAGAAAATTCATTGCCCTCCAAACAAATTAAAGTCAAAGTAAACTTTAAATTCGTTATAAAGTGAATGGGAACGTTAATGCTGCTGATTACTTTAATAATTACTCTTTGACACATTTCAATCGAATATTATTGTACCTAAAACAATATACCCGACGTATTTGGCTAGTGGACGCCCGCAGCTTCGCTCGCGTGGAATTAGACATACCAATAGTTTCGTTTACACAGGACCGGTCGGAGTGGCGTCGTTCAGGAGAGGCCTATGTCCAGCAATGGACCAATAAAGGCTGATGATGATGATAGTTTCGTTTACGCCTAGTAATATTATATAGCCTATGTCACTCAGTGAAGATGCAAGCTGCATCTTCACTGAGTGACATCATCTAATGGTGAAAGAATTTTTGAATTCGGTCCAGTAGTTTTTGTGTGAAAATGTTACAAACAAATTTTTCCTCTTTAATTCTCTAATATTGTATAGATAACCTGACGCAAGAGATAAAAAAAATCCAATTTTATACCCTCCGGTTATCACTAATCTAAAAGCACACAGCTAAAAGTTTATTGCTGATCATAAAGTAAAGTCATAATATTAACTTATTGACGGGCCCGTTGGCGCAATCGGTAGTGACCCTGTTGCGACAGGGGTCGTGGGTTCGAATCCCACTCAGGGCAAACATTCGTTTGAGGAACACTTGTATTTGTTCTGTCTGGATGGTAATATTATCATCTATTTATGTGTCTGACACCCATATTACAGGCTAATACTAGCGCCAGCTTTGGGGTCAGATGGCCGTGTGTGAGAATGTCCAAGATATGTCCATCCAATGAGTAATAAAAAAAATTATTCAAAATAATTTTCGATGCAATATTTTTCATCATTAAAACGACACAATAATAAAATCACGCCAAGCGACAAGTATCTCAGATTTAAATAAGTATCAACACATTAATCAAAATACCAACACAAGCACACAGACAGTAATACATATTGTTAGTAAGCACAACGTTGTTTGTGTGCATAACCGGTTAGTGTTTGAGCTGAGCCTCGGTAGCGTCTGCTTGATAGGCCTGTGGCTTAGTGTTGGGGAAAGAGGGTTAGGTTTCGTACGATTAAGTTCTCAAAGGGGTGTTATAATTTGGTACTGCCCATCCGCTGCCTATGACAGGTCGTCTTGGATTCATATTTCAATTTCAATTTTTTTATTTCAACATAAAGATATAGAAACAGAAATATTTTTTGTACACAGCTATAGTTTAAACTTTGTTGCAAATTTTTATGCCCACCACGAAATAAAATAAAACTATAATTATGTCCACACACCTACTTTAGTCCTTAAATTTTAATATTAATATAGATTTCATAATTTAATCATTATAACATATTATTATCACAACACAATTTATTCATTGTCCCACTGTTGGGCTAAGGTTTCCTTTCGTTGGCAGGCCAAGTGTAGATGGCAGACTTCTCATACCTTCGAGAACATAAAACAGGTCTCAGGCATGCAGAATTATTCACGATGTTTTCCTTTACCACCTTTAAATGGTGACAGTAAATTTCGTAAAAACCATACATAAAATTAATTGGTTAATAAACGAAAACATGACCTACTTATACAGCTGATGGTATTTAGGTAGTAATAGTACATCTTTTAAAAAATTTATCTTTATCTTAGCTCACTGAGACCTGAGAAGGTCACCACATAGTTTACGCATGTACCTACTATGGAATGAGCTTGTATGACAAAAATTCTGCCACAAACACCGCTTCCGCCTGTGCACCGCAGCCCGCTCGCTTATGCACCGCAGCCTCACCCAAACGGAGTCAGTGACTCGGCGCCCGCGCAGACTAGATAAGAGCACGTGAGATATTTGTACACCGCGGCGAGCGATGCTCTGCATTACTCAAACAGGGTTATTTGAACGCTATTTTAGAAAAATGTTCAGAGTAATTACAAGCAATTTATAACGAAGGTCAAAGACCTGTTCTCAAAGGAATGTAGGTTCCACCACAGAATTTTGTTTTGTTGAAACTTGTTCCATTTCTGAGTGAAGTATAGGATAAGGAACATCAGGCGACGCCTGATATTTTTGGTAGGGTAATGTGAAGTGGTGGTGGTGAAACCTTAAAAGACACAATTTTGAATCATCTTGATCACTACATCACCAATTGATTGAACCGCCAAATTATCATAATTTAATAAAGGACAAATTCTCTGAGGGTATACACCGGTGGTAGGATTACCAAGCTAACTATACAAATGTTACTATAACTGCCTTGTCAGTCCATTTTTTTTTTGTTGATTTTGTTGAGTTTGATTCCTGGATCGCGCAAATTCAAACAAAGGTGCGGTAAAAAGTGACTATCGAACTCGCCTCTTATTCGAGCGGTCCGGGTTCAAATCCAAGCGGCACGCCGACGCGCCGCCGCAGGCACCAAAGACATTAGTAAGTTATGTGCGATTTAAGAAATTAAATGTCACCTGCTGAAACAGTGAAGGAAACATCGCGAGGAAACCTGCATACCTCTCTATAATGTTCTCGAAGGCATGAAGGCAAGTCTTCCAATCCGCACTTGGCCAGCGTGGTGGACTAAGACCTAATCCCTCCCATTCTGAGAGGAGACCCGTGCCTAACAGTTGGATTGTGGTGTGGTGTGGTGTGGTGTGGTGTATATGTTACAGCCAAAGTAATAAATCCAGATATTATATATACTATCCAGCTATTATAAATAATATCTAGTC
>DWTT01001732.1:0-11117 GCA_018250895.1 Carterocephalus mandan | reverse complement strand
ATTAGGATTTTTACTGACTGTAATAGTGGTAATATTTAATATCATCACAAGATATTATGAGAATTAAACACTAATGGACAGTGAAATAGAAGTGAGATCGAAAATGTTATAATTTTTTCATTAGATAATACGAGTATCTAACGAAAAATTAAAATTGTATCATCTGATGAGGTTCCGAAGTTCGGTCATAGCTGCTTGCGATATTGGAGTTTTATTTTTCTCTGTCTTGTACCTTAATAAACAAAAAATTCGATTATTCCCATTGATAATAGCCAAAAATACTGAAAGGAAGGGATGCGCTTGTGTGAGCGCGCCAAAACCGCATAAGCGGCGCAAGGAACCCCGCAAGCAGTAATTGCATATGCGCACCTTATTACCTTAGAAGCTCTACCACTAACTAGACTTACGAGTATATGTATGTCTATGTCGCGTCACCTGTCGAGGAAGTCGTGTTGCACGTCGGGCCGGAGGGTGGCCATGTCGCGCAGGAAGGGCTGGTCGTGCGTAAGCGCGCGCCGGTACGCCAGCTCGCGCCACGCTGCCCCACTGCGCCCCGCCAGCAGCACTAGCCCCTCCATAAAACTGTCGATGAGATATAGATTAATACTTGGTTAGTCTTAGAAAAGACATCCTTACAATGGCGGAATAAAGTAGACTACTGACCATTATAGCTTTGTGAAAAGCTTACAATGGCGGAATAAAGTAGACTAACGACCATTACAGCTTTGTGAAAATTAAATTTTTTTTTTTTAAAGTAGTAATAGTATAGATAGTATAGATTTTAATCCATTTTCTGTATCGTGACGTTTACTAAGCGTATGTTAGTAAAATAAACTGATCATACAACTGGGTTTTGTCACATTCTTTCAAATTCTGAATTGAGTTAGGTTTACTAATTTGTCACAAATACGATGATTTAAGTCTGGATAGGGAACCTAAATTGTTAGTCAATAACACAATCTTGGCGGAATATAACATATAACATTCCGCCAAGATACAAAGCAGGGTAATGACGACGCATAAAAAATTCGAAGTAAGTATGACCAATTACAATTAAAATTTCACCTCAAATATTCACTGACAAGGGCGTACATCTGCTCAGTGCTTCTGTTCAAGATGAGTCTCGTAGGCGAAGCGTTCAGTAAGGACATTTGCAATGCAATCTGTTGAGCAAGCACAGCCATTTCCTCCGCAAACCCTGTACAACCGCCTTGCAGATACAACTCCGCGGCGTCAGTACAATGATTCAAAGCAGTCTCCAGCAAAGACCTTGTCGACACATTATCATGTATTAGAAGCCAAACCGGCTGCGGCGACTTTTTCGATGTCGTTTTCACCGAATCCATCGCCATTTTCTCCAAATCATCAATCAAGTGCAACGCTTGTTTCTTTTTCACGTTGGCGGCTTCGGCGTACATGTTGAAGTGTAAGGCGACCATAACGTATGTGTCGGTGTCCCCTGGACAGTGCGTCTTCAGGAAGTCGAGAAGACCCTGCTTGAATTCGGCGATCTTATCTTGTTGTTGGCCGAGCATGTAGTCGAACTGACCGAGTAGAAATTCGAACTGATGGTTGTCTCTTAAGGCCTGAAATTGAGCATATTAATTAATTTATATTTATCTTCGAGACCTGGCTTTTAGCATGGACATATCTAAGTTTTGAAATGTTTGCATGCGCCATGCCCTCCGTGTCGCACGCGCACGAGAACTAAGTACGACCGTACCTGCAGGATGTACGCGCACTCGGTGTAGCGCGCGAGGCCGGTGAGCAGGCGCACCATGAGCCGCCAGGAGCGCGCCGCCAGCAGCCGGGCCGCCAGCGCTTGCGCCGAGCGCAGCGCCACGGCCACGCCCTCCGTGTCACAAGCGCAAGAGAAACACTCGTGCGCTACTACGAGGAGCTCGATCGATATTATGTTCACCTTAAAATTAATGTCATTCAGATTTAGCTTTCTTGATTCCCTATCCTTGAAATGATACTGGCAAGATAACATTATTCAAGCTTAAAGAAATCACCATTGTGATACGCCATCCCAAATAAATGTATCTAAACCACGTCATTTCAACATTCAACAGCAAATTTTTAATAATTGAAAATACCTGTTTCGTCGAAAGTTTAGCGCCCTTAGTTATCTTTCGTATGTTCGACTTCACCTCGTAGGGTATGTGGACGTTAGACCTAGATATTACATCGAAGAGGTTCCTTCTTGTGTCTCTCGACATCTTATTCCCCGCCGTGTACACGGTCGATACTGAGTACACCGAGTCGGTCTCCGCTGACATAATCGTGCCTTCTTCCGTCAAAATAGACTCCACTTCGTCACCTGAATAGATATCGAGCTTAATTTGTCATTATTGTATTATTATTTTTACTTATTTTATGGCGATACCTTAAATTTCATCTTGTGCGCATTCAAAGTTAAAACTACACTTTTGCGTTCACACTTGTAAATGAAAGCAAACGAATGCAGTAACACCCATGACAAAAATAAAATAAAATCGTGACAGACCCTGAACGAGACACATCTCGCAAGCATAACATCATAATTATTATACAACTGTTCCCTATTCAGCAAATAATAACCAGTAAAAACATTTATATCTATTTTTATAAGAAAAATATTCCATCATTAGTCCCAGATATTTTAACTATCTAAAGTGATTATATTAAAATATAGACAAGAATAGAAGATATTATTATAAATGTACCTTCCACATTTTGATACTCCTCGTCTATCAACGTCTCGACATCGAGACAACTGTCGTCGAGAATGTTCTCCGGTATCCTCGCGGCAGTGTTGGCCTTGTATATCTTCTGAAACGCCATCAAGTGGTCCAGAATAAGTCTCCCTATGAGACTGCATGCCTGCGGACGCATGTTCAAGAACATTTCGAGGTCAGAGTTGAGGGCATAACCCCAGAGTGTGTATTGAAAGTGTTCCTTCTGCCTGAATGTCGACGTCTTAACGAGATGAGGTGATATAATTGCTGCTACCATCTCGCTACAAAGATACTCTGCAATCTGAAAAAGTAAGTTAATAAACCGATTGAGATTTAAAAGTCCAAATCAAGAGTGGCTTAAGGCGCGGTGAATAGACGGCTTTTATGATTTTGAGGGGCTGAGGCAGATGAAGAGGGGAGCAAGTACTCACACCTACTGCGGGGTGCACCACTTGATACTCGCCGATGCGCCATATTCGTTATTTATAGAAGCGTAAATTCACTAGTCGAGTAAAATGTACGCTTGGACCAACGCGCCGCTATTCGACTTATTCGTACTTAAAAGAGAATTATCATAAAATAAATTCATCCTTACAAATATTTTATCTCAATCGATGAATAAAAACGAACAGTTCCCATTATATCCCCATATACATTACATCACTGTAAATAATTTTATCAAGAACCGTTTGTATTATTATATTACAATTCCAACATTTTATTTAATATACACTCGTAAAGCACGGCAAAGCAAAGTTACCTGCTTTGACGGGATGTTGAAAGTCCTGAAGACGATATTGGCCAACGACATCCGAGCTCGGCCGCTCACCAAGTTCACGAAGTCAAGTGCGCGGTATTGATACTTGAGCACTGACATGTAGTCCCAGCCGATTTGTAGGGCGATGCGGTAGTAACTCGCTACCTGTGACCAAAAAATTTTTAGTATCGAAACTACACTGAATATTATAGGTCGATAAATGTAAACGATTGATAGTAAGCGATAGTTTAGCGTAAGTAAATCAAAAGCGTAGTAAAGTAGCGTAAGTAAAGGATCTCGATTACGATACTTGCAAATTGCAAGTATCGTAATCGAGTTCCCGTCTTGAGACACCGCGAGTCGGTCGGTTTCTCCGCTCTCTCCGTTGCTACACAGTGATACCTGCTTGACGACAGCCAGACCACTGCGCACGGCGAGCGCGTCAAGCGCCGCGAGCCGGTCGGCCTCCTCGCGCGCGGCCAGATGCGGCACGCCAGCGCCGTCCTGCCGCTCCGGGATCACCACCAGCTCTTCGAAACTGGCGTCTGACGTCTCCGACACTGGGTTCAGACCGACTTTATTTTAACGACTACTCGCTGTAGAACTGATTTAAGAATCCGGCTCGAAGGACCATTTACAGCGTTGGTTAAGTTCATAATTTAAACGGATAATTTGATAAGGATAATTTTAATTGTTGATATTTTCTTTTATAATTCGTAAAGCTTAGGGTTAAATTGTTTGAATATGTTATGCTATAAACATACCTGTCAATCTGCTCTGTAGAGGCGAAGACGCGATGACCAGCCTCAACTCTTGCGGCAGCTCGTACGGCGAGCACAGTCCTTCTGCCAGCTTGAGGCAAGTGCGCGCGATCTGAACCGGACACGCCGGCGTGCGGTATCTGTACTCCGCGGGCGCACTAAACAGCGCCGACAGACGAAACGCCTCCACCAACAACCTCAACTCCAGAAGCTGGTGTATGATCCTTGTCCACACCTCAATAGCATCATCCTCTAACATGACAACGTCCTCAATGTTCCCAACGTCAGACTCCACTTCGATCTCGCGCAACAACGAGCAAAACCGCTTCTCCACTTCCACTTGACCCAATTTCCTCGATAAGTTCGCATCCTTCTGCCCGTTCAATACGAAATGCAGCGTGCTCTGGTAATTGTGCAGGAATATGTCGTCGCGACTTTCAGTTTGAAAGTACGCAT
The DNA here is from genome assembly GCA_018250895.1 of Carterocephalus mandan. Classification (NCBI taxonomy): domain Eukaryota; kingdom Metazoa; phylum Arthropoda; class Insecta; order Lepidoptera; family Hesperiidae; genus Carterocephalus; species Carterocephalus mandan. The sequence continues at coordinate 6,423 of DWTT01001732.1, read as the reverse complement.
CCCACATCGCGTGTTCTATCTTCTCTCTCCTCTGCCCATACTCGTGGCTTTCTTCGAACCAGCTCATTATTATTCTATATGCGTAAAATTTCTGCTCGGGATTCAAAATGTGGGCGACGTGTTTGATGAGAAACTCTATGGCTTGGTTGAAGTGTACGCCGGCCCTTTTAAATGCTTCGCTACATTCGGCTACGAAGAATGCAAATTCTTTGTCCTCTACAGCTATGTCTTCTTTGGCTATGAGCGTTTCGTGTTTGTGGGTCCATTCGGCTATAAGAACATCATTGACCGGCAAGCCGGTTAACTTGGCAATTTTCAGAGCCACCTCATAATTCTGACTGGCCGTGTACATCTCGACGCATTCAGCAAGGTAGTCGCCCGCATCGTCTTCCAACATCCTCGATACGTTGATAACAAGGGAAGTTTCCATTGATATTTGGATTATCTCGTAAAGTGTGGAAAAGTTCGGACTCCCTGGTACTTAAAACAAAAGTAACTTATTTTTTCTTACAAATTTAGTAAATTTTAATAAGCAAATAAAATTAGTAAATTAATTTCGATCCCCTAGGAGAATTAATAGCCTACTTGTTTGATAACTCGAAAGGATGACCAGTTAGTAATAATATTAATAAGTACCCTAACAAACTGTTAGTTGACCCAAAACTATTATTTATCTTTTTTGAAGTTATGTCCTTCATATTTTTAGTCCTATTATCCTATACTTATATCCGTTCAGAGAGGAAGAGGTAAAGACGGACCGCCGAGGCATATTAACAGTTCCGATTTTCACCCTTGGGTACTTGTACTATTAAGTATTCTGTTCCTTGGGGTTCGGAAACCTTAAAAATGGAGTATCCAAAGCCGAAAAAAGATGATAAGGGGACAATGCATGAGTAAATTTGAAATTAATCAACCGCAATTATACTATTTCACATCACAATTTATATTTAGTTACCTGTTAAGTTTTTGTCGAACTGAGCTTCGGCGAGACACTTTAGAAATTCCCTTTGATGGAATGCGCTATCAAAGCAGTGGCAAAGAGCTATGTTGACGAGAGAAACAGCTATATTTTGCAGGGTTTCCCTGGATATCTGGCAGTTGAAGTTGGTAGAATCCACACTGTACTTGCGCTGGCAAATTTGCAGAAAACACACGAGGTACTTGATCGTCTCCGTGTCGAAAACGCGCAGACGAATGCAGCGGTAGAGAAACGTGGTTAGGTGTCTCAGAGGGCTCTCCTGAAAATGTTGAATTTAAAATAGATACTATAATAGTACTATTCACAATATGCATGACACACGTGTCCATTCCTCCTTCATAATCAGCAATTCATTCATTAATTAATTCATGGATACTAATAAATACAGGTGTTAAAAGGATGCAAATTTATAATTATATATATAATTATAATATATACCGGCATGAATACAAGCATAGATTCGTGTAGCGTGGTCACGTAGCCTTCTCGGAGACATATTTCGGCGACAGCCTGGAAGGACTGATTTGGAACCAGTTGAGCCATCTCCGATTTCAAAGAACCACGGCCTTCCCCGCTCTTCTCTAGGGATGCCAATACCCAATGGCCCCATAAAACATCCAATGCGTTTGGCTGCAAAAAAAATTAAAGATCAGTCATAACCCAGTTAAAATATCTTTTGACTTCGAAAATCGGTGCTTTTAAGTACTTTTGACAAATGCCCTTTGTGAAAACCAATGTTGACTGATCCCCAGCAAGACGAAAATAATTCGCATTTGAAACGATGCTATGTGTTTTGTAACAGTCGACAATCTAGTGAATGAATATATACCTACTCGTTACAACTAGTTATACTTATACAAACTTAGGTATACTAACAAAAATGTTTGAATGATTATTTACCTTAGCAAATAGGTAAGCCTGACGAATCTAAAAAACAATAATGATCTGTTTCTATTGATCTAAAATAAGATAAGTTATATTTCAATCCTTCATGCATACATACATAGGCTCTCCCTTATTTCCGGTATTGGTAGTCAACTTATGAGGCGAACTAACGTGTTCCAAGGGCGAACATCGTGTATATTTGAACATTAGAACCAGGTCACGTGGCTGAGGTACATACGTCCGTAAGACTGAAAAATGCACAATGGTGCATGTGGTGTCGCAAGGCGACGACTGGCGTCAGTGATCACATATCAGAAGCCAGTGGCCAGAATGCCTATTTGTCTGTCTATCCTTAAATAAATGAGTGCGTTTGTTGGTTTGTTTTTCTCCTCCTCAACGGCAATCCGTTGGATCGATCTAATTTTTTGCAAAGATAAGAAGAGTGACATTTGTGTGAAATGGTAAAAAATGTGTAATAATCGTTCAATTTTTAATCGATAATTATTATTAACTATTGAATTTTATTTAAAAATTCAATAGTTAATGGCGATCTCGGGCTATGTGATCGGCCGAATTGCGAGTGAAGCTACGTTTTGATCAGTGGTAATCTCTGGTGTAGCTTGCTTTTGATAAAGGCTATACTTAATATATTTTAAACCATCCCATGACGTTAGCAGTAATTTCGCACGGAAATCGATTAGACCCGACCGGAGGCAAGCTAGTTTTACGATAAAATATAGGCTTGATCATCACCTCATAGCAAGTAGCGACGAGCACCAGCAACGGCTCTCTGTAGTGGTAAGCGGCCCGCAGCAGCGCCGCGGGCGGGTCCTCGGGCCCGTGGCAGGCCGCCGCCGCCTCCCACAGCTCGCGCCCCATGTACGGCCCCGACGGCACCTCGATGCTCGGGCTGGGGGGAGGGGTCTGAGGGGAGGATAAAACATGATTTATAAATATAAGGGGTGGGTGTCAGTACATATAATACGGCTAGCGAACCAATCAGACGACTGACAACCCAGTTGCTCCAAGCCCAAAGGGGTTCCCTAACCGACTCCTAATAGTGAGTTCACACATCGGGCATCGGTAAGGCGTCGACGTGGCTTATACGAAATAGCTCACATCAATGCCACGCTCTATGAACGCGCCGTTGCACGCGCTTATATGATTATGTTCATTGCACAACTGTGGGTGGCCGGAAATGCACAAGTGGGAGTAATAATATGCTTAGGTAAATTTAATCCATTTGGGTTGATTAGGTCACACAATATAATAATATGTATATATTACAGACCCGACTGGTCCTCATATGTTTGTATAGATAACGTTTATTTTATTATTTTAAGAGAGAGAGAGAAATAAAGTACTGACCTACTACTACATATAACAGTGTTGAGCGCTTAGCAAAAATTTTCGCAGATCTTACACTTTTACTCCAATGCAAAGTTCAATTGTCGCAGGACGCGTGCACACGGCTCATGGAACGAATCACGGCAAGCACTTCCTGATCGAATCTCATTGCACGAAATGGCCCCCTCTCGCACCTCAGTTCAGATAGATCCAAAAAAATTGTCCTTAGCGCTCAACAACCGTGCATTCAATTAAACTCGTTAATTGCACCTAATTAATAGGATAACATGATAAAATGTACTACATGAGCAAACAACTTACAAAATCAACAGAACTTAATCTTCTGCCTCTTCTCTGACCACTGCTTGAGCTTGATTTACTGTCTTTGTCATCTTCGCTGCTTCTATGCAACATTATATACTTTAAATGCTCAGCGTACGATTTCTTCTCAAACTCCTGCGAAAGATTTAGCATTTGGGGCAGAGGGTATCTGAACACATCCCCAAAAAGCAAGAAGTTGAACCATGCATTATTTTGGACGAATTCTCTAAGCTGCATCTCTGGCAGAGGCAGATTGTGTAGTACTGCAAATTTAACCATAGTCTGAGATTCATATAGTACCACTGACATGTCGAATTTCCCATCCCTTTCTTGTAATTCCCGCAGTTTTGTCAACGTAATCTCCTCCAGATAATCCAATATATTCTTTGCTACTTCACCGTTGCTCTGAATGAGTTGAGCCATGAATTCGTTGACAATGTTGTTAGCTTTATCTTCACTCATTTCTTGGCGGTGCATAAAATGGTGTTTGATCATTCGCGCTGCCGATATGTGAACCCGAGACCTAGTTGAGTTGCATCCAATCATAGCAACAAAGGAGACGGCGCACGCCGCCATCGCCGGATCGAACCAATTCTGCAATGCCAAGCCGTGAGCTTCACAGCACGCACTCTTAATGCTTTTCTCCTGAAGGCGATTATAAGTCTGATATTGCTGAGCCACGAACGCCTGACTCGCGTTACATGGTCGATACTGCTTCAAGTAATAAACGTGATTTAATTTCGCAACATACCCATACCTTTTCATCAGCTTCTCATTAGCAAAGTCAGGCATATCCACAGACTTAGAGGACAATGCTTTTATACCAGTGTGTATATCCACTTCGGTAGACAGAAGGCTACCCAAGCTTCGTCTATCAGCCTTCTCAGTCGCCAAATGATTCATGCTTTGATTGACAAGTTGAAATTCAAATATCTTCGAAACGTCAAGCCCCCGGTACCCCGAAAGCAATTGATAGACATTCACATCTTTGCATTCGTACATGTGATTATTGCTTGAATACTTCTTGAAAACATTATTCAAATGTGGAAGTTTATGTCTATAACCTTTGTTTGGCAATTTAAAATCCTTAAATTCTAAGATGTCTTCCTTAGTGAAAATGTCAAACAAAGTGGTGTTACCGTCTAATAATATCATGCCTAGAATAAGAAGAGGGTTTGAAGAGATGTAATTATCAATGTTTTTGTTGGCAATTTGTTGACAGGTCTTGTATACTGGAACCACATGGCTTTGCCTATCCGATGTTTGCTCTATGCTTTTGAACAACAACCAGAGCTCAATACAGTCCTTTGCTTCTTCTTCAACATTAGACAATTCTGTTTCCAGCAAGTGTCTGTCCACGCACATTGTTAACATTTTAAACAGTTTGTTTTTAACACAATATTTTGCTAGTTCCAAGTAGAAATCTTGTTTTCCTACTGTGGCACATGACTCTGATAGTATTTCATCAATTAGTTTCAGATTCTGAGTTCTAGCCAGCCTTGCGATTATTTGGCACAAATCTTTATGCTCCTCTTCAATGACTATGCCATAGGAGCAAAGTGTGTCATAAATACACATTTTAGTGTACATAAAGCAATCAGATTTGGCAACGATTTCAATCATTTCATTTGTAATAGCCCAGTTACGAAATACATTATCCAATTTTTCAAGTATGTCTGTATGAAATCCCTTAGTGTCAATATTTAGAAGCTTTTTGGCGAAATTTTCATTTGTAAAGAATAGGTACCGAGCATTCATGTCGCGGACAACTTCAGACATCTGAACATTAATCCAGCGCACCAAAATCATAGCTTTATTCTGTCCAATCAGGTAGTCCCACATTTGGTACGGTGAAGAAAAGTCCAACAAGGTAAACTCTAAAAAAATAAGAATAAATAATGAGGAAGTTAATGACATATTGTCCATATCCTTTAATATCTTTAGCAGAATTAAAATCACTGCTGTTAAGTAGATTATAATTATGATACATTATTTATGTATGTATCTATAAATATATATAATATAACCCCTTATTTATAGCTTTAATGTCCAAGTAATGTAAATAAAAGAATATTTAATGTAAGTACTGGTCTGTCTCTGACATTACAAACTAAAATGTACCTACATTAGTAATTATCTGTACCTACATTATTCATTAGAATAATGAACAATAACTGTAGCCGAAATATTTATATATGATAATAACAATCTATCTGTGCCAGGGTTGCATGGGATAATTATCAAGATCTTGATAATTATCAATAACAATTATTGCGATAATTACGTACTTATCAATGATAATGACATAAACAAATCAGGCGAGGATGATGATAATATCCCATGGATTAGTTTAATTAAGTAGTAATAATTAGTATTAGTAATAATGAAGATAAATTAAAATACTTATTTCTAAAATCAATCTTTGCTCTTTTAATAAAAGAATTAGAATAATTATAAGTATTTTTTTTATTACCTTATATTTTTGGATAATAACGGGATAATAATTCGATTGGTTCGATTCGATTATTGGATAACTATCAATGAACATAATTATCTTGATAATTTCCAACCCTGATCTGTGCCTACAAACTTTGTACCACCTCAATAATTGTTGTTATTACTGTGCATAAATTAGGTTGTTTGAACATAGTGTTTAGGGTGATACTGTAGTTATGTTGTTGTAACCTTTTTCATTCCTTATGTAAATTGTAATAAAAAGTTTTAAATAAGACTCATAAAATCATAAAATCAGTCCAGCCATTCATATGTAATAATTGCAGTAACTGACATAACTTTGTTTTTTAAACATATATATTATTTAATATAGCTTTATAAATTTATGTGAATAAGGGAGATAATATTAAATAATTTGAAATAAATAATAATAAGAT
>DWTT01001731.1:0-11118 GCA_018250895.1 Carterocephalus mandan | reverse complement strand
ACAATTCAAAATGTCAAGCTTAATAAAGTAAATAATAAAGTAAATAATTTAAAGTAAATAATTTAATTTAAATAATTTACCACCAATAATCATTGGCGATGGCTAAGAAAGTTTCGCGAGTGGAGACCACGACTCGGGAAACGAAGCTTAGGCAGTCCTCCAACTAAGTGGACTGATGATCTGAAGAAGACAGCGGGTAACCGCTGGTACATAAGGCACAGGATCGGGGTATTGGCAGGCCTATGCAGCAGTGGACTTCGAAACGACTTCTGCCTCTGTAGTAACTCTGTAGTAACTCAAAACGATAAAATTAAATGGCTATGGAATCTTAGTCTTCTCCAGGAACATACTATTGAATTCTAAATAGATTAAAAAGCAATTAAACGTCGTAAAGCTCCTGCTGATAAAATAAGTGTAATAACACTTCTACGTAATTAATGTACACCTATCCTGTAATGTAATGAAGAGTGGTAGCGACACTCACAATTCTAGTTTTGCCGAGCAAATTATTTCCACCGCTGAAGGTGTCGCCTCGCCGAGATTATCTCACGAGACTCGTTTCCGTTCAACACAAACAAATCGATTGGAATAACAATTTGCGTAAAGCATCACTACTGCCACCACTTGTTGTGCTATCGACAACATTTAAATTCTTTATAGGCTGCAACTTGCGCATTGCTAGCTCAATGTATGCGTTATCGTATTTTCTACTGTTTTATTCCTCTATTTTTAGTATATCACAACTACGGATACATTCTTAGCTAGGTTTAAGATTAAGCTAGGTTTAATTCTAAACGCAGCAGTGCGTTCAACTAGTTACTAGACCAAAACAATCGATCGTAGTGACGAATATGCAATACATTCTACAGTAAAAAAAAGTGATGGAAAGGATTCCCGGAGGGAGGTGGTTTGGTTTAGGAGTATGCCGAAATGATGGAAAGGATTCCTAGAGAGGAGGGGTGTTTGGGAGTATGCTAATATGCATCATAATCCTATCATTTGTTTACCTTGTGCCCAGACAGCTTTCCAATATACGTGCAAAGCATAACAAGGGAACATATTTCCGGAATGAAAACTATCCAATGTGCTAATCTAGGTTATCACCTACCTATGTACCAGGTTTTGTCTAAACCCATTTTGTAGTTTTCGACAGACAGACCTTTCCTCCTCTCACGCGGCGCTGTAGGCGCTCCTGCGCTAAGGGAATTCGGAGTTAGGGGAGATCCCCTCTATCCGGGCAATTGCTCCAGGGTAGATTATTGAGTAACAAACATCCAAACATACAAACGTTTACATTTATAATATTCGTAGGATGAAGAATACAAACAATGTTCTCAGCATATCTCTAACAATAGCTGCTTATTGTCCACAGCCTCCGCCGGTCGTCCACCCACCGCCCGTGGTGCACTCGCCGCCGGCCGCGCCCGCGACTGCCGCGCCGCACTGCGCCGCGCCGCGCACGCTCGTCATCCAGCGACCAGACGCGCGGCACGGCTTCGGCTTCACGCTGCGACACCTGGTCGTTTACCCACCAGAGTCTCTGCAGGTACATACCATTGTTGGGCACGGTTCTCCCCCACAGACACAGCTGTGGGAGATCTAGAGCATATTCCACCGAGCTGCTTCAATGCTGTTCGCATTGGAACAATGATTAGATAACGCCGGTGGAAGGTGGAAGAGTAAGCTATGGAACTTCCATAACCACCATCAAGAGACCAGATGATTTGCGCGGTAGTATATCCGGGACCGGGGCTCAAGAACAGTTTGTCAAACATGCATTCTGACCAAAGCAATGGAACAGCATAATGGCTTGATGGCTATAATAAGACAAACGTGGCTCGGGTGAACCAGTTGAATAGTTTGAATCTTATAAGCAGCAGTCTAAACGAGTTGTGGACTAACGTCATTATGGTAGGTATGCACCTAAAATTGGACAATCTCTCAATCAATAAAATTTACACAATAATTCTATGTTAGTAGATGCTCCGTAATCTGATGAACCTGTCCCTATCGTTTCAGGAGTTATACGAGGATGCGCGCCACCTCGCAGTGGGCGCGGTGGGCGCGCCAATGGACACGATCTTCGTGAGGTCGGTGCGGCCGGGCGGACCGGCGGCGGCAGCAGGACTTCGCGCAGGCGATCGGGTGCTGGCCGTCAACGGGGAGCCGGTCGCGTGCGGCCGCTCCAGGGCCCCGTACGCGAGGGTCGTGCAGCTGGCGCAGCGGGAGCCGAGGACCTTGAAGCTCACCGTCGTGCCGAGAGATCACGATCTGCTGCAGAGGGTGAGTTTTTGTCTGGAGTCATTTGAACCCACGGAGACGACCATGCCTTGAACGGGGGAAGTTTTGACTACTAGCCTTTGGTCCAGGATTACGTATATCCGATTTGCACTGCTCTGTGAATTGGTATTTTGACTACTGATTGACGTTGACTGGCAGCCATACCACACATCGTCAACTAGACTTACATGTATGGTATTTTTACACAACTTCTGCTTATGAGAAGTAAAGAGAGTTCATTATATCATACGTATCAAAGACCGAAGTGATACCCCAAGTGTTGCAGGCATTTGTGACGCGTGCCTCATATGCTTCTTTGTCAATGTTTTAAAGGGATGCTGATCTATGAAATTATACTCTCCAGTATTTCAGCGACGTGGCATACAACCCAGAGACGAACCAGCGGCCAGTAACGATGCCGGCACCGGTGACGGAGCACGAGTCGCGGCTGTTCGATGCGTACCGCAGGCCGCGCGCCGCGCTGCCCGCCCCGCAGGCACCCGCGCGCCATCGTGACGATCCCGAGTACGCGACCGTCGCCTCCATCGCACCCCCGAAATTCGCACCACACTACCTGCTGCATGACAGGTACCTACTGAATCTATTGTAAAGGATTGAAAAGGAAAGAGATTTAAACACGATTCGAAGCTTTTTGAGTCATACCGCGACAATCCCGAGTACCGACTCCTACCCGCTAGATTTACCACGTTACCTTCAGCATGACAGGTCATGCTGTCCCATCCTATTAAATAGGAGGATAGTCACCAAGGAGGTAGTCAAGTCTACATACATGAAGGTTTATAAGCTTACTACTTGTCAGGAGCCTCCCCTAAAAGGGGGTAGCTCCTCATATTTCGCGACCATATCCGAATTGTGTGTATCATTACATCGTAAAATTCGAGACAAGTTTCAGTAACTAGAAACTGAAGACTTTTTGCATACGTCTGATAGAAAAATGTTATTATTTTTTCCTTGGTACCGATGAAATAACTGACACAATTTATTTAAATGACCCATTTTTCATTCCAGCAGGCGAGAATCCGACACCTCCCTGCCTTCATCAGCGGCTGAAAGCAAGGACAGTCTCGGCTCGTTCGACTCGAACTCCACTCTGACCGGCCGGGAACTGGATGACTCGATAATCCTCTCACGAATACGAAAGAGCCTCGAGCAGAAGGAAGCGTTCCTCAGGAGGCCGAGCCAACCCACCGGCTGGGTCACGCCGGACGCCCCACCGCCCATCAAGCAGAAAGAGTTCTACGCGAGGCCTCAGAAGCTGCAGAAACCCGCTTGGCCTCCGCCCCCCTCCTCACCGCCCCTCGCCGCCTCTCCACCCCCACACCAACAGATACCTGACCAAAAGAAGGAAGACTGTTCTGCAAGTGTAGACAGCGGCACCTTCAGCGGCTACGGTGAAGTGAACGGGAACCACAGCGACAAGAATAGGTTAAAACAGGACAAAAGCCAGTTTGTGGCGACCCTGTCCAAGATCCAGGAGACATCGCCGAGCATTCAGAGTACCAACAACGGGACCGTCACCAACGGCTCGGCGAGCGATTTGAAAGATGATTCTCTGGCGACTAGCAATCAGGATAATAGGTTAGTAGTATATACATTCTTAGATATTACAAAATCAAGCTAGGTTAACTCTACACACTCACACCACCGTGCCTGTGCTGGGGGTGGCGGACAGTGACAGAAATAAACACGATCAAAAATCGTGTCCAAATCCATGACCCGAGCACCAATATTTATCTGTGAAATGAATATTCCCCCAGTGACGTTGCCTGCCCATTGCCACTTCAGGACACTAACGTTGGTTACCGTTGTTCGTCTACGGATTTCACAATGCTATACTTACTCCTTACTCCAGATACCCAGTGGCAGAACTACAGCTAGTGACGGCGCGGACGCGGCAGCTCGAAGAGGCGCGCGGTGGCGAGCGGCGCACGGAGGTGGCGCGCAGCGAGCTGGCGCGGCTGTCCACCACGCGCCTCGAGCCCAGCGTGGCGCTGCGGAGGAAGGAGTTCGAGACTCGAGCGGCGCGGAGGGAAGCGCGCTCGCTGGACGTACAGCCTAACCAAGGTACTTCATACATGCAGTCACTGCCCTACAAGGGGTACCCTTGCACCAGATATCTAGTGGGAGATCTGCAGCTACTGATGACGTGGACGTGGCAGTTGGGACAGGCGTAGAGAAACTCTGCAGATCCGCGCGCGCGTAACGCGTGCGCGATGACACACCGTCTCCCACGCTCAACAGCGGGGAGGTCACCGACGGGGTTCACCCCTGGAGCAATTGCCCGGATAGAAGGACCATCCTTAAATCCGAATTCCCTCACGCAGGAGCGCTCACAGCGCCGCGAAAGAGGAGGAAAGGTTTCGTTCGTAGAGAAACTTTGCACAGTCTAGCCAGTGAATCTGACTGGTTTCGAACTAATGCTATGAGTTATGATGAGCAATAACCGTTATCACTAGCCACCATTACCAGTACGTTGTATAAACCCCCAGAGACATGCCACTCTGGTGCGGATCTCATATTGGGCGGTTATGATGCTGCTCAAATCGTCTGACAAAAAACTAATACTGTTCATTCGTTTTTCACCAGACCTATCCCAGGAGCCGCCAGCGCTCCTCGGCGGCAGTTTATCCGGCAACCAGCTAGTGATCACCGGCAGCAAACACTTGCATTGTCCGCCTCCAGAAGGATTTGCGCCCGGTTCGTAAACATCCATTGGAAGATTCCAGATCATTGTAGAATCCCGTCTTAATGACAGAGAGTAAAGGTTTTTAAATTGATTATGATAACTGTGAGCTAGAACATAAACCATATTTTACTGTGAAGCAGAATAGATCTTAGAATCAGTTTAGATGTTATTGATTAGATTGTCCCCATATTAGTTAGGGCATGTATTCGTAGTAAAATTACCGGCTTACTTTCGTGTAATTGAAATCGGAAACATGCCGACTAGTTTCTGACTTTAATTATACCTGAGTAAGCCCGTAACTTTCACTATGATTAGATTTCTCACTCTCCTGTTAATTTTCAGAAACAGAAACGGTTCAAATGCGAACAAGGTCAAATAGTACCGGTAGTGAAGGATTAACTATTAGAAGACATTATGCCACAGGTGTGTAGTCATTATTTTAAACTTATTCAATTTAGACCATATTTGCCGTAGGTTTAACTCCAATTTCACACAAGGAAAGCTTGTAATCAGCCATGAAAACCCCACGCTTGGTTGCAACTTCACTCAACTCTGCAATCTTCAATCGATAGATGGCGTTGAATAGAAGTGTTTCTTAAAAATCCTGAGCTATTAGACGCTAGACGGCCATTTCCCTCAATGTTCACGTTTTTTCATACTTCTGTACATGCTTTTATTTTGGTATCAAATTCCCATCTATAGTACCTATGTTTTCCTCCCAACATACACATTTGGATAAACAAATAAACTATAGATTAGTAATAAATACGTCCTGTTGAACGAATGAACAAATTTTTTTATATTAATTAATTATGGAACTATTTTGAAGTTCATCTTGCCAAGGGATGCAGGCACAATTTGCGCGTATCTAATAGAACATACACAACTCCCGCGCATACACAAAAAGGCGAACAGGCGCGTGCCTAAACGCACACACGCTCACTCGACACGCACGCTTGCCCACGCACCGTCTAACTGCCGATTCCCGCCCCAAGATGGCAGTCACGCGAAGCGACGTATGGGGCTGAACAGGGAGCAGATGGAGGCGATGAACCGCGTGTCGCTGCCGGGCGCGGGGGCCGGCGGGGGGGGAGCGCGGCCCACGCAGCTCAGCCTGGCCTGTGGGGCAGCGTCGGCCAGCACGTCCGCCGCCACCTCGCCGTCGCCCACGCCCTCTACGCCCGCCGACTCAGGTCCCGACGCGACCTCTACCGACCTTCCGAAGCTCTCTCCCTTTCTAGTTAGAACAAAGAAATGAGTGGGATTGTGATGTCAATCGAGATTGTAATCGATAGGAAAACAGATATTTTATGTAACTTTCGTCTACGCGATAAGAGATGGCGCAAGTCTTATATCAACAATTCATTTCAAAATTTCACATACAAACAATATACATAGTTTAATTTTTATAATTTCTTTCATAAATTCTATCGAAGCGCAATATTTAAAACTATTGATAGCACACATAATGGCTTGCAGCACCACCCATCCAGTGCCGCCCATGACAACTGTGACTGGGTGTTGAAGGCACAAAGTTTTCCAAAATAATCTTGATTATCCATCGCAACTCAAACTCTCAAATTCTGATAAAGTATCACAACAGGGAGGGAGCTTGGATCTATCTTTCTTCCGCTGTCAGCGCCATTAACTCGGAATGCATTGTATGTGCTTCTAGGTGTGCCCACTAACCGTGCAATCTATTGGTATTATACTAACGTAGATATTGCTCAGATATCGATATGAGGCTTATTGATTTGTTTATCAACAGGTTTTGCTGACGATCTGGTCACTAGACGACAGAAGAAGGATGCTCAATTAGGTGGTACGTATCTCATATTTTAGCTTAATTTAGAAATTAATTGTGGTCCATTCTAATCTTCTCTGATAGGTACACATCTCTGGTTTAAATCGATTCTATTGTAAATTGAAAATCGCTTTTAAAAATCACTTTTAATTCATAACTATATATCTCCTAATCAAAATATCATTTAGGATTTTGTTTATGAGAAACATAATAGACAAATACATTTTTATTATTTTAAACATTTATCTAATATTTTTTATTTTAAATTGCAGAAGACGAACGCGCCATGCGAAGGGTTTCGTACTTGAAAGCTACTTGGGGTGATCGATTACATTTGGACAGTGACGTGGAGAATGATGTCGACCATCATACGCTCAGAAGGTAATACTAATACTTTTCGTCTCTCTGGAAAGAAGTATTGGATTAGTAGCCGCCACTCAAATAAGAAAAAAATACAATATCACTTAAATAAGATAAAATTCTTCTAAGATTATTGTTTTTTTTTTAAAGTTATTTAAATGAATGAAGTGGCAGTTACAAATCTTATAAGCCATTAGTTTTTAAATTTTTACAGTAGACTTATATTCAGTAGATGAACCTCAGTAGTTAACATACAGTATAGTCTCTTAAATTATCTACTTCTTATTTAGCACTTTTATGTATTCAGACCAAATCTGGCATAAGTATTGTTTGTTGTAGATATAGCTCTGGACCCTATATTTTCCTTACCTTTGAGTATCTAACAAACTGTGAACAATGAAAAACTGACATTATAAAATAGTAAAAATGTTTCATTTGTAATTAAAATGACCGTGGTTTGTGCTAAAACACACAGTGCATACCGCAAGTGGCGCCCTCCCCGTTTCACTGAAGACATTACTCCATTGCTGCGAATATTCGACCCCCACGCCACGGCGCCTATGCGGTACGTCGCATGACGACGTTTGCGCTACCCGCCAATAGATGACGCTTTTAAAACATGCGCGATTAAAGAGTTCCGAAAATAGATGGCAGCACTACCGCATTAATAAACAACCATATAATATTTCGTTTGCACAAATTCTAACTCTACGCTGCCTTCCTTTAGTTAATACATTACCAAATGCCTACATGAAGTAGGTGGTATGTTGAACTAAAACCATTATTAATCCCCTCCGCCCATTTCCTATTCTTGTACTAGGTACCTACTTAAACTTACATGATATACATACATATTGATAGCATCACATGAAGTCTCTATTCACACAGAAGAAAAGATTAATAATGCAAAATAGTCAATTAGTAGTAGAATACAGATATCGATCTTTATTATTTGTACGTAGTCAAACTCAAATTCCATAATAGATCTAACTGAGGTGCTATCTACTATTTCTGCATAGGTTTCAACCTTTCGAATTCCTTTAGAATAAGCAAAGCGTGGTTACGAACAACTTTGCTGTCGACACGTTTAATTTGGTCAATTAAGTACTCCTAGCAGGTAACACTACTCAATACCAACGATCACTTGACAACATTCCCTGAGTCTATGCAGAATTAAACAAATGCATCTGCTAACATTAGTTATTATGGTCCTTTATTTGTGAATTGACCTCATGCTCTGTATTTCGCGAGGCTTGGTCATATTGCATGTGAAGTGTTTCGAATGTCGCCCTGTAGTTGTATATTAGATCTTTATTGTACATTGCATGTGTGTTAAATGTCGTATGTAGTATATCTATTTTACATTATTGTACATATTCATATTGAAGTAATACTGAATTTGTAGCGACGTCGTACAAGAGGTAAAGTATAATTATTTCTCTTTTAATGCCTTTCAAGAAAATGTTGAGACCATTTTTAAGTATCTGATAAACAGAGGTTTCAGACAAATTTGTTTTATTTCCATAAAAAGTATCAAACCGAAAATCTTCTGCGTCGCAATGACAGTTTCTTTGTTAGTACGAGTACCAACTCTCTGAAAACATTCTACAGATTTCTACATTCATTTATAATACTCAAGAAGCCTACCGCTAAGTAAAATCTTATAAGGCAAACATATCATGTCGGGTAAGGTTTTTTAATTAGACAGTTCAAATTTCAGCAGAGTTAGCAAGTTAAAGTAGCAAATGGGCTAGCCACGTCCTTCAAATAACGATATAATGATAACCGGTAGGGAAGATAAGTGCTTGAGCCAGGATTCGGAAAACGACCGGAAGAAAACGGGAAACCGCCGGATTCAAAAGGCTGATAGATGGATGAAGTTGAAATAATCTTCAAACTATGATTAATCTCTTGCACACACGCACGTCACTGCTTACAGTAGGTATGTGATTTTAAAGATGATTATTTGTGTTTAGCGTGGAGAAGAAAAGAGAAGACGTGGCGGAAGGGGAGGGGGATCGGGAAGAGGGGGAGGGGGAAGTGCAGGGCAACGTGCAAGTCAAGATGGTGGTCTGCAATGGAAAGGTAAGAAAATGTCTAAACTGTCTAAAGCATAGATTTATCATTACCTACTCTATGTCTAAAGCTAACATTCCATTGGTGATATGAGACCCGCATCACATTCTTATCACCAGCGGCAGATGCATGTGATGCGGGTGCGTATAAATATATCTGCGAAATATATATATGTCTCAGCTGGGATTCGAACCCAGAATCCGCGGTAGGTTACTACGATTAATACATTTTCGTTGATACCAATCGATAAAAAAATATTTATATATGTGGTGTATAATATTTATGTGGTACTTTTATAAAGTGTTTATTGTTTTATACTACCATTAAAAAGTACCAGGGTAGCATAAACGTTGTATGGTTTTATGTCGCAGCGCGCCAGCGATCGCTCGTGGAAGCAGGTGTGGGCGGCGCTGCACGGCACCAAGCTGTACCTATACCGGCACCATCCCACTCAGGTTAGTGATTGATTAGTTACGTCTCTAGCAGTTATCTTTTAAGCTTTTATGTTGTCCGCAGACTCATACCTCTTTCAACCGTATACTTTTAGATACTACTGGATTTATTCCCCTTTATCCAACCACTTTTTGGTAGTTACGAGGGTACTTTCGCCCTGCTACTTTATTTATTACAGTGTGTTTTAACTAGTTACTTTACCCGGATATATATAACCTAATAATAAACCTGCTTTGAGGCGGGTAAATTCAGGATGACATCCATCGTATTTTTCCAAAAAATATTAAGAATAAGAAATTAAAATTGTTATCCATTCACACCTTCGCCGAGAAAATATACGCCACAGCCTAAGAATAAATCACATTTACTCGCTTTAACTAAAAAATCTGGCCTAGCGTTTAGTGATAAACTATTCTAGTAAGTTTAACCTATCAACAGCATCTAAAAATACTTTGACCCTTCACGCAAATAGACTTAGGACCTTTCGAACTGTTTGTCGGGAGCAAACAAGATGTCTTCGCATGGCGACCTCAACCGGTCGGCCTGAAGGATTGGGGACAGTTTGTGCAAATATCTATAGCCGGACGAAAAACGCTATAATTAATTAATTACTTTGCCCACGTCTGGAAGTTATTGCTTTGAGAACAAAGGTTCCCTTGACTGAGTTTTTTTCATTACTGCAGTAATCTAAGTAAGCAGCAAGCTGCATCTAAAAACATCTATAATTTTCTACCGACGACGACATACATCCAAGCTGAATAATAGACAATATATTCTGAGATCTGTAGGTAGCTCGGGACCAGAATAGTGCTACTGTTGCCCATGCTTGTCGTAAGTGGCGACTTAACTGGGACTGACTGGGTTTTCGTTCGGTGAGAATGGGTGCCCAAACCGTCGTCTCCAGGAAAGATAGCGGTGTGTGTCGTTGCACACCATTATGTAGTTGATGAGTTAGTCAAAGTCCGAGTTTAACTGAGATGAGACTGTGGGTACAGCGCTAGGAGAGGTTTAATAGGGATCCCGGAGCTCTCTTCCTCCCTCGTAGCTCCAACATTGTCCGGGTATATTTCAGGATTAACACTTTTTTTTAAAATCTTCGTTATTAATTTATTCATGAACCAATAAAATTGAATGGATTATTTAAAATTATTAGACGCGTTGGTATACCTAAGGACTTGGGTTCCTCTAGTAACTGATCGTCTGCGAATATTTTGTATGGGTCGCAGCGTTTACCGCGCAAACCGAGGCGGATTTAGTAAGTAGGTATGTCTCTGCCACGGAATATTGTTTTCGTGGAATCCCGCCATTTACGCTGATATGTGTTGGTTTGTTTGCCTTTTGTTATGGCCGGCGCGAACCAGTTCCTTCTGTTTGCTGGGCGGCGATGTTTTGGATGTTGGTTGTTTGAGGTCTTCATTACTTATGTACTCGTATGTTT